>JANTOP010024337.1:0-27826 GCA_027564815.1 Symmerus nobilis | reverse complement strand
TGCAACATTTTTTTCGAAGAAATTCATTTCGGGAATTGATCTAGCAAGAACCTTTTTTAGTTGAAAATTAATGGGGGAAAGGGGTGAGGGGATTTTTGAAAGTTTATTTCCTCGACATTTTTATAGTAAACTGTTTTAATAAGTTTACTAATTAATTTATTAATCAATTGAAATTAATTGCCTAAAAATTCCCCTTGCTCGAAAATCTATTTAATACATTTTCCCTTTTTTATTAAAATTTAGATAATACAAGTTTTTAGAAAAATTATACAAAAAAAATATATAGCTGAGAAGTTACGAATTTGGAGCCAAAATCTATGAGCTTTTCGAATTCATAATCAGGATATCCAGAATGGTTCGTACCGCTGTAAATAACGTCTTAAAATTGATAAAATAAAAAATGTAAAAATCCTTAATTCATAATATTAATAAAATATTTAATAAGAACAATCCTTAAAAAAAATATTCCAAACATTGTTTTATCAAATTCGATGAAATAAAATCCTTTTTTAGGTATAAAATACAGGACATTTTCTGCCAGCTTCATAAAGACGGATACTTGAATTTCTTAATATTCACGATCAGGATCACATCGGTATTTACATGTCCATTTTGACGGATCTGTTCTCATTGCTGCAACTGTCCCAGAAGGCCAATTTTCCGGATTCCTAATTAATGAATTTACTTATTCATGTATTTATTTTCTTATTACATAATTAATTAATTTATTTTTTAAATAACAAATGTTTTTATTATGTAATAAATAAAAAATTACATTATATTTCTAATAATTAATAATTATATTTATTTATTTGTATTTCCAAATTTATTTCTAATTTTATATATTTGTTGCAATTGTCTAAAAATGTTTTACAAATTAATTATCTAAACTATGGTGATGATTTTTGGGAAATTCGTAAAGAATCTCTGATTGATAAAAAAAATTAAATCTGGTAATTGATTGGTAAAGTGTTAGGCACGAAGTTAAATTTTGAATTTAAATCCAACTTTGATATTTGAACTCCAAATTAATTATTACCCTATCCTGGTTATTTCTTTATTTCCTTTCCTTAATTTTGAATCATTAAATCGATCTCTACTGGCATGGCAATTGGTTGTAATTTAATAGTTAGATATGATCTTAATATCATAATTTTGCGATTAAATTTTTTATTGATAAAATTTCATTCAATTTGGCTGAAATTTTTTTCCTGACTACTTTATGAGAGAGACTAAAAACTAATTTTAGGGTTTTGAAAAAAAAAAACATTTTTTGAGCCCGTTGGGAGCTTGGGAAAATTGTTCATATTCGATTTGTTGGCATTTTTTATCATAATATTTTAATTTCAATTTCTTATTAAGAAGATTTCGTTCGATTTCGCTGAAATTTTTTTTCCGGAATACTTTAATAGCTAAACGAGAACGTTATTCCAAGATTTTGTGAAAAAAAAATTTATTGAGCTAGTTATGGGCTTGGAAAAATTAAGCATTTTCTTCTATATTCCTCAATCGAATTTTTTGGCTACTTTTTTCAATCATAATTTTAAATTTAAATTTTTTTTAAGAAAACTTCATTTGATTTGGCTACAAAATTTTTCCTGAATTTATTAGCTAAACGAAAAAGTAATTTCAGGATTTTGGGAAAAAAAATTTATTGAACCAATTTTGGGCTTGGGAAAATTATTCATTTCTATAATCGATTTGTTGGCATTTTTTATCATAATATTTTAATTTCAATTTTTTTTAAGAGAATTTCGTTTTATTTGGTTGAAATTTTTTACCGGAATACTTTAATAGCTAATCGAGAAAGTAATTTCGGGATTTTGTGAAAAAAAATTTATTGAGCTAGTTATGGGGTTGGGAAAACTAAGCATTTTCTTCTATATTCGTCAATCGTATTTTTTTTTGCTATTTTTTCAATCATAATTTTAAAATTTGCCAATAAATATGCTAAATATTGATTATTTTCAATTAATTAATAATTAATTATATAGTTTGGCATTTTTAATTAGTTTCTTTCGTGTTAATTACTTTATTGGGGATCTTTTTGGTAAGAAGATATTATAGATTTTCTATCCACCCTGCATATGATTCCCTAAACCTTTAGATAATCATTTTACTCACACTGTTACCCCATATATAACAACAAAAGATTGCTTATGAGTTCTTGCTAGTTTTTTTCTTTATCTCCTTCTTGGGAAGGATTTAATGATCCAGTTATATACCGTTCGGTATTTATATCAATCTTCTTCCCATTTTTTCTCTCCTTGCATTCCTTTAATACATAAAACAACAGAATTAGGATTGTTTAATATTCTTTGTTTCAGACATTTATTAAGTTGAAATAATGATTCTGGGACGAAAATCTAATATAACATTTTATAAATACTCTCTCCCGCTTAACTTAAAAACTTAATTTTGCTTTACGAGAATTGTTCATTTTTCACTACTCTTACTTACTTCCTTGACGCCTTAACATATCGCTATACTTGAATGGAATATATTACACTGTAACTGGTCGGGAATTTATGGAGTTACCAGTATATAAACATATATACACCATTATGAACATATTAACGTTAAAAACATTCTTAATTTCATTTGATAGATAGATATAGATAAAGGATTTAATGGTTCGAGAGTATAAAGCTGTTAAGATGGGTCAAAAATAAATTGTATCAAAAGGGGAGTGTATATCGGTGAAATCCTTTCTATATTGTTCATCCTTTTGCGATAGCGTACTGCAAAAAAAATACTTTCATCTATGATACAACCCAGAATGTTGGGCGGTTTTCATTCTGAATATAAGTAATATTGAATATGGAATATGGGTTTTTCAACAATATTATACATTACACTATATTTATTGGATTTTGATAAAGGAATGTGTAATGGGTTAGGATATACGAGGTCCTGTTAATGTTCCGAAGAGTTTTGTTGAAAAAAGGATTGGATGGAGTTTTAAAAAAGATTTAATATTATCATCGGTTCTAAAATATAAATGCTCTGGGTATACATAGAAATATGACCGATAAAAAGACTATAACTAGATTGCCCTCATTCCGATAAGTTACCAGTATAAGGTGAACTTGAGATTAAATGGATCTAAAGCTCTTTAATCTGTAATGAATTTTAATGGGTTCGTTGTTTTTATCGGTATCTTGATAGTCTAAAATATACCACACAAAACAACTGAACTTAGAAAAATCCCCAAGAACAATAAAAAATAGTTCTTGAAAGGAAGAATATACTGTTCAATTTGGCTGCATTTCTTTTTCTTAATTTCATGGTTTTGGAATAAGAAATTATTTGAGACCAGTTATGAAGAATAATATTCCCAGAAAAAGTCGCCTAAGGATAACATTTTATTTGATTGATATGATAGTAATCGACGAGTCGAATTGAAATTATTTGTAGTGCTGTAAGCATCGCTTGGAGGAGGTAGTACTTAACTATGATTTTTAATCTACCAACCGAATAAAATGGCAATCACTATTACCTTTCATAAAAATCCCGACGTATAGGGAATAAATAACTAGAAGCAAAAAAATCGCTTATCCAGCATTAAACCTAAATATGATCCGAATATAAATTCCTTTTCAAGGGCCATTTTCTAATCTCATTGTCCTAAAATAAATATCTTCCGTTGGATAAATTTCCCACATTATTTCGCCCACATCACCCTCACATCCCGGACCACCAGAGGAAAATAAACGGAAGGTGTAACGATAATCACAAAAATGCTGTTGCGTCACATTGTAGTATCAATAAGTTAAAGTCTAAAAAAAAACTGGTGAAATCTTACCTTTCAAAGTTGACGTGATAAATTATGATATCGGGAGGCTTTTTTTTATAAAATATCGTCAATAGCCTATATATATAATTTTGAGGGATCGGCATATTTTACCGGAACAAGAAAAAGGAATAATAATGCCCCTTGAGGAATGAATAATTCAATAAAAGGTGAGATGTACTTATAGCTATCTTGGATACTGCTACAAGAAGGATATCAGTATCAGAGCATATAATATTCTTTTTCCTTGCATTAAAAAACAAATTAAATAGATAGGTCCTATAGCTATCGAGTTTTTTACTTCATGCAGAAGATGCTATAGCTACTCTCTTAAGGTGGAAGATTTATCAAGCGTTAGATTATAGAATTTTCCCATTTACAAATGTTAACACATTTTACTTTATAATAATGGACATTTTATGATACATGACATTTTATACTAAGGCTGTTAGGTGGGTTTACTGTATAACTTAGATATTCCCATTGGGCATACACCATACATACAAGATAAGAAGTGTCTGTCTCATCTTCTGAAAAAAAAAACATTGAAATGAATATGCAAATTTAGGATGAATATATCAGATACCTTGCCTATAATGCGGTACATATTTTCTTGAACCCCATAATATGCATCAAAGAAATTTGTTCCAATTTCTTGGAGTACAGGTTATTTTTTCTAGATTATTTTAACGAATATATGAAAATTAAAATTCTAGCACGTCTAAAAGTCGGTAAGAAATTAATGAATGTTGTGCGACTATCACAGGTTAAATTAATATCAGAAAATCTATCGGTGCATGACCTCTCTTTTGATTTGATTACTATTAAAATTAGAACTTCATTTATATGAATTTCTTTTCCAACATTATTGCTTTATATCGAAAGCATAAATGGAGATCCCATAAAGTCAAAAAGGCCATTAATTTTAAAGCGATAAATTTCCTGCAACCATAAAAATTATTAGAAAATAATAAAATGACAGGCGAAAATGGGGAGACTGAATAAGGAATAAGGAATTTTTTCTTTCAAAATCGGTATAATATTTTCTAAGATTTATGAACCCACAAGATTTTTTTTCCTTCCCGGATTGTAATATTCCTTACATCCGCCGTACCAACGATCGACCATTATCGATGTTTGTAGGAAAAACGGTTTGGAAAATTGTCCAACCACATAAATTTCTATATATAAAAAGAAGAAAATTATGAAAATAAATATTAAAATCGATTTTCTCTCATATTTTTCCCAACAATGTTCCCGACCGACCACAATTTTCATAATTTCAAAGTACGAAAGCGTTAACGTTAACGTACACGGTATATAAAGCATAATTTCTAATAACATATTACTTACACTTAACATTATTAAACCATCACTCTTGCTCGTAATATTATGATACTTAAATATAGTTATACGGTTATACCCTAGATTTAGTCATTTACTTTTATATGGCAGATTATTTTCTTGTTCGTTTTGCATCAGTTTCAATCTACATTGGGACATGAATGGCCCCCCAGATGCTTTAATCTCATACCCAACCTTTTAATCAACTCGGTTATTTTTTCTCCGTCATCCAAAGTGGTTGATGTTTGTCTTAACCATCTTCAAACGATTCGAAAATCCAATGGGAGCAACGAGTTCTTTGGAGGCAATTATAATGAGAAATGAACGGAAGTATAATGTTAGTGGCCTATGAATAATATACACGTTTCTTGTTTTAATTCTAATGTAAATGTTATTTGGGTTAAATCAACATTGCCATCCAAAGTTAGGGGATAGATTAGCTGCATTAACCCAATTGTTCCTTCATATCTAAATTAATCACATTTAACGTATTAACAGGGTAGCCTCTAGTAACTTTAAATTAAATTCCAATTATCAATTGGTTGTTAATCAATTAACGAAAGGTTGGGTCAAAGAATAAATTACAAAAATGCCCTGATGCCGATCTAAATTTTCTCCACACTTTTCCGATTTTTTCTCGAATTTTCTCGAGATTTCTTGCTCAAATAAATTTATTAGAAGTTAGAAGAGAATTTTGTAGTCAAATTCTTTTAAATTTGTTAGTAAATAGTTTTTAATCATAAAAATAGGGGAATTTTTATAGAAAAATATTTGTTGGGGTGGTATTTTAAATGGTATTATTTTTAGGGTTGATTTATTAAAGATTTGACTACGGTAAAAAATTATTAAAATTAAACAAGTAATATTTATTCGTATAATTTTTATTTCAAAATTTGGCATCGAATTTCGCCGTCAGAACTTCATAGGGAATTTATTTTGATGGTTTCATTGGTCTGGCTTTTTGTACAATGATTTTCCTCAACCAACCTACTTATTAATCGCTTCAGGTTTTTTTCTTCTAAAACTTTAATAATTTTCTGGTATTGACCCAAATAAGAAGTATAAAAATACCCCCCGTTAATATCTCGAATTTAAATATACAATAAAAAAAATAGATAAGAGAAAATCAGTCTATTTTTCCATCCAAACTTATACCGAAATTGTTCCAACTCCAACTCCCAAAAATTTAAATTTCTATTACATTTTTTCCACACCAATGCCATTACCACCAATGGAGCCGAAAAGTTCGAGCCAAATAGTCATTACATTACAATTTCACCTCTTTACAATTTGAAAATAGGAGGTTGGTAGGGAAAAAGAAAAGAATGGAAAAACCGTGAAAATATCTACGGAAAAACAATACAAATAATAATAATTGTTTTGGGTTTGAGAACAATTTCTTTCTATATTTTTTTTTTGTTTTGTTTGTTTTACTGGAAAACACCGCCATTAACAAGATAAATGGCAACTCATTTTTCGTCTTTCAAACTAATTCTACCTGGGTAATAAATAAATAGATTAGGCTTTTTAATAAGAAAAAAAAAGGAATATTTTAATATCCTTAAAATACTCTGTGAGGCCAAATCATTTTGACATAAGACATCGAATAAATAAAATTGATCCGTTCCATAGTTTTCCATATATTTCACATCTTAATCATTCCGCACCCGCCATAAAAGAGAAATATTTTAGGAAACAGACTGAGTAACAAGTCCAGCCCAAACTCCAAAGAAAGGAAATTTTGTCTTGATATTTATCTATTGTCTTGAGAATTATTCCATAATTTTGCTTACTTGTAGAAAATTGGTGTGGGAAATGAATGGGATTTTATTTATTTATTTTCGCTAGGAAAATGCCTTCTAACTTTTCCACGAATAAAAGTACCGACAGCTGATCTAAATATCCAAACAACTTCACTTAATCTGAATACTTTCTGTTCTTTAATAAGAAACTAGTATCACCATCCGGTACATGATGGATTTATTTATCGCCTAATTGTAAGATTCATATTCGGTGTGGTCGAAAATCTTGAAACATTCAAAAAGACGAACAGAAGTTGATTTTTATATGTAGAAATATGCAAGCAAAGTTAAATGTACGTTTGTTGTATTACTCTGGATACCATTATCCGGGGCAGCATTAAGCTAGCTATTCACGGGCCGCATACCCGGTTTGAATTTCCGGGCCCTCAATAAGCTAAATGCGCACGTAGCTTTTTTTAGCTCTATGCATGTTCTTTGTGGAAAGAATAATTTAATTCATATTCCAATTTATTTAATTCATTTAAAATCCGGAACTTCTGCACAGAAGCTCAAAAATAATTTCAAAATCTGTAGAAAAGCTTTTGCAATAGTTTTGAATAAAATTTCATATGTTTTGAAATCTAATTTTAATCCGAATAATTAAGATTTAGTGAAATCTAGCTCTTCTCTTACAAAAGCTCTATGAAAGCTTAAATACACAAGGAATGGTTTGGGTTTGGCACATTATTTTATTCATATTGAGATATATTTTCCATTCAAATAATTTAACTGCAACGAAACTCAAAATGTTCCGGCAAAAGCTCCACAGTAACTTACAAGCTTAGCGAATGCTTTAAGTTTTGAATGGAATTTCATACATTTTGAATTCTAATTTTTAATCAATTACTTAAATGATAATCAAAGCTAAAATGTTCCTTTGCGAGAGCTTAAAAGCTCAACGAAACTTTGAGATATGTGATATCTCTCGGAACGTTTCGTATATTATTAAATATAAGAATTATCCAGGCCCCAAGATTTTACGGGCCCTACGCCCAGACCAAACTATTGTATGGAAGACCCTGTAAGGCCCTGCCATTATCCCGTTGCTTTTTATGGATTTTAAAATTAAAAGTTGTATTACTATTTTAGACGTCAAGAAGGTAAATGCAAAGGTAAAATAAATGTACATTACATAGAATGGTGTATAAATCCCTGCCTAATGCCTGTCTAATTTATTTCATGGGAAGGAGATATCCTATAACAAACTTGAAATTATAACTACGGTGTGTGCTTTATATTCCACACACCCTGACTGGTTTCTATGTACTTGGCTACTTGCCGACTATCTTAGGGTCGCAGAAACTAGTAAATATTTAATATTCCGTCAGTGAGAGGTTTACTACCGGGTTTGGAGTATCATGAATCCGGAATTATCCTCTCGTACGTTCATTTAATATTTCGTCATAAGAAGGAAAACCTGCAGAAAAATTATAAAATTGCAGGTCATGGAATGATGTTCTCGTATACATAAGATTTATCGCCTTAACCATTTTCTGTTTCCTCGAACCGGCATTTTTTCCTTCAAATTTGTCCTATTCCCATCCCACCCATGAATTCCTCCATTATTATCGGTATTGTATTTGAAAGTAGTTTTTATATGACATTTTTTTGCCCATGCATTCTCAATTCTTCGAGAACAATGGGAACGACTGTAAAAATGTACTTCTTGTACAAGTAAAGTACATATGTAATAGTATACATTGTCTTTGCCCCCCGAAGGAATACTAGAACATAAAAATATGCTTAATGCCTTCATGTTCTTTTCTACATTTTTAAGAAAAGCGTGAGAACAGAAAGGAAAACTTGTCAAACCGGAGATGTTAGAGCTTTTATTAAAATGTTATGACAATTATTTGTATGGCGTTCATTTTGTTCAATGATATTTAGGTCAAAATAAATGGGTGGATGGACTGGACATTGTTTAACAATTCCCTTTATTTATTTTTGAACAATATGTCCTTTATATGGGTGACGGCGGAAATTTACACCTTAACGAGTAAATTTAGACTCATCGCACATTTTTATTAATTCAATTATAAGCTTCAAAAATTAAACTTTTTAAAATTTATTCTGAATTTGGGACTTAGAAGGCAAAACATAATTTTTTATGAATTTTTAATATACTAAGAATTAAACGAAGAAAAATTAATTTTCCCTTTCAACGAAAGTATTATAAAATAATCTTGTTTTAATCGAACAGGATCACAGAAATATGTTTTAAAATATCCTCTGCTCATTTAAATGTGGTTTTCAATTTTATCCAATATGAAAATACCAGTACAAGAATTTTCATTGGCAATATTCCAAATATAAATGCTGGTTAGGGGTGGAAAATGGACCCCGAACCAAATTCAGCAATTGTAAGCCCGAGAAAAAAACCTATAGATTTATTGCTCCATTTGTATTATTCAATATTTTTCCCTGTTTTGTAGCAGGGAAATTATGTGTAGGGAAAATGCCAATTCCAAAATTCGGGAAGGCTTTTGTGTCAAATAGTATATGAAATATATAAATAATATAATGTAATTTTTCATATCATAAATATATCAGCGAGGAAATTTATTTCTAGGTCTAATATGCCGTTAAAATATATAGAAAATCCGTAGCTGTTTTATTACGTTCGGATTTCTTGAAAATTGAATACAAATGCATAAGATACTTTACCCAAAAAAATTCGGAATTGTTTCGGGAGTTTTAATAATTTTTTCTAGTCGATGTATAATTAACTACCAGCCGAATTGATAACGTTTTGCCTGCACAAAAATATACAGAAAAGCTTCTTTGAAAGCTCTTATATAGATTTTTATAGGGCTGAAATTTGAACCACTGAATATATTATTTTAAGAGAAATAGTTCATTCCTGGGATCAATAGCAAGTGTATGGGGATATTCTGAAATATTATCCATATGAATGAAAATGATAGCTTTTATACAATAAAAAATATAATCTAACACTAAACATTCGAAAATCCTTGTGCATCATTCAAATTTCATTGACCCATCCAGGGATTTACAAAATCCTATACATAGAAATTTCTATTGTAAAGCGGGAATGGGGAATATTTATTGCATTCGTCATGTAGTAAAATGCATGAAATATTTACTTTTTTTTTTTAAAACCAATATAGACTTTTTAAAATATCTCGCCAAACATTCCTGTGAGTTTATATTCCATCCATTCATACTGTGACATTTTTAAAGGAGGGACAATATTGTATGTGGCGGGTATGGAACATTTACAAGGACCGTATTGGACATGAAATGTTGTCAGAAGGATATGCTTCTCATGTATTACATTGAAACAAAAATTGTAATAATTAATTCAAACAATGTATACTAAATTAATTTGAGACTACACAATTACATGTTACGTCAGAAATCCTTAAATATTAAATTATCAATTTACCAAAAACGTTTTCTTTCGCAAATTTTGGAAAATTTGGCAACAAATTTATCGTTTGCAAGAAATAATTTTCATTTAAATAAAATAATTTTCATTCTAAAAATGTTACAAAAATCTGGAATGCGTTCAACATCTCCATAAGGTGTTCAAAATTTTATGACTCCTTAACGAAATGTTACATTCTTTATCATACGCGATTGCTTTATTAAAAAGAAAATTACTCCGTGCTATTACTAGAGTGGATGCCGAATATTTTCTTCGGCCGGAAAAAATGTAAAATCGCCTATAATTAACAGAACGCATACCACACATATGTACCCAATGTACTCTCTAGGCTAGATCTACACCCAAGCGACCATTGCCTTATCCATTTTAATCTTTATAAATTTATAAATCGGGTAAAGGCGAAATCGTGTAAATCGAGTACCGTGTAAATCGAGGGACCGGTGTATTTCTAATAATTTCTAACAAATTCCCTTCTCTAATGATTTCATGGGAAAATCTTAAAGTCGAGAAAAAGATGCAAAAATCGGTAAAATTAATAAAATTTCATTGAATCGAGATTTTCTAAAATCTTGAATGAAATCTTGAATCAGCTCAGAATTTCATTTATTTTTAAAATTTAACGACAGCTTTTCACGAAATTTTAAGTATTTTTCCATTCTTTTCCGAATATTAAATACCAGCAGTCCATTTTATTTTCTTAAAATTGATTTACTAAAATTCAAATTCAATGCATTTCCTCTAGTAAATATTTCGTAAGTAAATCCTCAAATTTATGGATTGACTAACATAGCAATTATTCGGTATATATCGATATATTGGAAGTGTATTTCAATTATAAAATCTAACATGAAAGGAAAATGGCACAAGGCATATGGAAAATTATTGATTATATTTTCAAATTCAAAAAATATTGAAATTTTCAATGGCTTTGTAATAATATTGTTTCTTACTATATACCGAATAATATCAGATCATTTGAAAAGACTTAGCGAATTTTATAGGAAAAATCCATACAAATCCACGCGTGTCATTACTTCACGTGAATTATTGACGTAATTTAAATATTACACGTCTGGCGGGTTTTAGTATCCACGTGTACTGAATGTTTGCGTCAAATCTTTCGACGTTGTCTGATACCATTTATAATCTCTTGTGAATTCTGATATCGAGTATATCTCATATATACCTACCCCTTTTTGTATTATGTAAATATTGCTTACAAACAATTTTCTCATTTTCATCTACCATATTTCCCTAGAGCTTGAGATCTATCCGATATTATTTATCATGCATACATAGTGTTTCAAGATGTGAAGACTCAATGTAGTAAATTGCAAGATATCGACGTTGAATTGGAAACGTGTCCTACATGAAACACCCTGTCCATAACCAGAAAATAGCCATTTCAACCAAATATTTAAATGTAGGGATACAACCCGCCTTTATCTCGTAATTTTTACAATTGAATATTGAAAATTGAGTGTATGAAAGGATAACGATATTTTTATATCGTATGGATGAAATGGACTTCCGTAACGAAAATTTAACAATATTAATATTGCCATTATGTATCAGCTGGCTTTCCTGTTAATCCTCCTATACATAATATAATAATATTGTTGGATCAATGAATATGTTAGAATTACTTACCTTGCGTTGGTACGTAGATATTTAAGTATAAACAATCCTCGGATTGATTCTGTAGAAATGGTAAAAGGCGACGCAAATATTCTAAGCGTCCTTTTGGCATTTTTTCTAAAGCGACCGATGCAACTGAGATATCGGGAAGACGTTGCGGACAAACGGGACCAAATCTGAAACGAAAATCAATGCAATTTAGATTTAAAAACTATAAATTATTTAGATGGTTTATCAGGGGATCAACCAAGTAATCTAGAAAATACTACATTGGCTTAGGAGGAATTTAACTTCTTGGTAACTTCTATCTTTGCAAACATATTTATTTTAACAATTAAATTGGGCATATTGTTGAAAAATTATTATTATTCGATTTTGCTTCTGATTTTAATTGTTTTGGGGCCGTTTAGAGGAGATCTTCAATTTTCCGGAAATTTTCCTTGGGATGTGGAGAATCTACTTACACAGATATGTTCTTAAATGAATAATGAACTAATCGGCTCCTCAACATTTCATAAAAATCAACCCCCGAATTTCGGTGGGGTTTTCTATCGACCACAATTTTTTAAACACTACTTTTCAAGAAAATATCTTTATTTCGTGGATAATTTCAAATTTCAAAATTGTATTTAATATTAATTTAAGGAGATGGCTTAATGACATAAAAACTTCAAGGAGTTATCTAACGACATGTATTTTTAAAATTATGTCAAACAACGATTTTTAAAAATAAAAATATTTTTGTAAGATCTACGATATTTTCTTGCGGTTCTGGGAAAATATGAAAATTTCAAAAAATTTCTTCGGGCGTGAGTAATCTAATTAGACGGAGTTGTTCCCAAATGAAAAATGAACAAATTGTTTTCTCAAAATTTCGAAACATTTTGTTTTTCGAAACAACCCCGAATTTTGTTGGGGTTTTCATCAAGCAAAATTTTAATACTCTTTTCAAAATAATATTTTGTGGATTCTTTTAAATTTCAATATTTTCGTTAAAATTATTTTAAGGGGATTACTTAGCAGAGATAATTACATTAAAACCTTAAAGGCTTGTCTAACAAGTTATTTATTTAAAATGACATCAAACATCAATTTTTGAAGAATTAAAAATATTTTTGCAAAATCTGCGATTTTGTTGGTAATTGTCTATGATTTTGGGTCGTTCTGGAGAAATATGAAATTTTCGAAAAATAGATAATTTAATTACCCAAAATTGTTCCTAATGAATTATGAAGAAATGAATTTTAAAAAAATCAACCTCCGAGTTTTGGTTTATATTCCATTATGATAAAATTATTAAATCATCATTTTTCAAAGAAAATTCTCAAACTTAGAAATTTTGAAGAACTTAGAGAAAAACTACCCATCCTATTCATAAAAAATGGAGTTCGCCAAGACCATACACTGAAAAAATTCAGATAAATTTTTTTTTTCAAATTTATTTACTTAATCAATTTTCTTATTCGTATTCAAATATGTTTTACATTTTATTTAATCTAAATCTACGGATATAAATAAAGGATAATTTTGATTTCCTTTTATTGTCTTCAAATATTTCTCAAATTCAAATTCTAGACGATGGAAGGGAGATAGATAAAAAAAATCTTAGACAAATTTCCGACGAATAAAATCCCTGAAGAAATTGAGCCTTGGGCTCACCTTATAGTAAATATCAAATAAGTTCATAGTACTTCTTTGCGTCTTGAAGATTCTCTTTAAAACATCTTATCTCGTTATAATTTTTAAAATGATTTTATGAGTGTAGTATGCAAAGACGTTGATTAAAAAAATCAATTTTCCAGGACGGAAAATCAACCCTCAAGCCATAATTCCTCACATCTCGTATTCAATTATTTCGTAACGAAAGAAAATTTTAGTTAATCAATTTTCCATGTAATATTCTGAACTTACAACATGGAGCTGTAGTGGAGGGGGAGTATACGTAGTTTTTCAATTGATTTCAAAGCATCTCGAGATACGAGCATTCTCACCACATATGAACCTAGATTTTTGGGGGGGATTAATAATATTGCCGTCATACATATACAAATATCACTTCCTTCCAACCGTAGGGATGGGTAAGGATTCGATCATTATTATTATCGGTAGGAAAACAGTTCGATATGTAATATCGGCTGGTAGGAGACGGTAATAGAATGCAGAAATACGTGAGTATTTTTATTTATGAGAAATTAAAGCCTTAAGGATATATTTTATGTATGGTGTGTGAGGCGTGTATTATTAATATCTTCCTATCAATTTTTGAATGACAAGACCGAGGGAAGTTCTTTTTTATTATATATTCATCTTTTCCAAACGTTTTATCACCATTACGGACGTCATCAACTTTGAATATTCTATGGGGATATAAGATTATGGAGGGGGATGTGGAAATTATAGAGTGTGAAATTTTTTCTTTTTTTTGGGGCAACCTAGCGGAGAAAATTGAGAGACGGGAATAAGATTGTTGGTTATTTCCCGTAAGAAATATCGCATTAAATTGTAATAAAAAAATTGTTGTCTTTATTAAAAACATCCCATAAAATTATTCGAATCCTTAAAATATCCCAGAGGAAATTCCAAAAATATCCCAAAAAAATTGTTAAATTCTAACCAAAGATAGCCGCATTAAAATCCCTGATATAAATTGATTTCCGGAAAATTCGTCTCTATTGCCTCTGAAGCATTTTATCTTCTACCCATAATGATGAAGGGAAATTTCATGGTTTGGAAATTATAAAACAAAAATCGATTTATTTTTGGATAGCCCAACTATGACATTAAATACCTCATGGATATGAAATTTATATTTAATAAATTTCATTTTGCCAATATTTTGTTAATTGAATTACACAAAATCAATAAATTGTATCTGAATTTTATGCATTCACAAATTTGCATAATATATTTTGCGGTACCCGTAGAATAGCCATTATGTAGAGTTGACTATCATTTCATGGAAATCGGGGGGACAACCGTGACCGTACTTAGTGTAAAATGAAATAACCAAAAGTATTGCTTACTGTATTTTTATTAGCGAGAGAAAATGTTTTATTTTGAAAAATTGTCATTAAAGAATTATTTTTGGGGGTAAAAATTTTTCTATCCATGCATGCATGCATTAGGTGCCGCCTAATGAGCACAAAGTGCACAGCACACCTACTAAAGCATGGACTAGCTACTCAACAAATCAGTTACAAATTTTTTTTAAATTGAGCATCGGAAAATTTTATTAAGAATTGGAAATTATCATGGAAATTATAAAATTCGATAAAAATCGTTAATAATATCCCCCAACTTCTAATAAAAACAGTTACCGTCTATTCTGTTATCTCTTATATTTTTTTGGTAATTCTAATAAAAAACAAGCACTTTGAAATCTAATTGCCCAAAAATATCCCCTATCTTAATTTCTTCTGTGAATGGAATATCCACAGAAAGATATTGGCGATGAAAGAATTTTGAAAAAATTTCAGATACACTCAGAAAAATTCCCCATTCGGAGAGAGTCTGGTATAAATTGTAAACAAATCCTTAAGATATGTAAACCCGATTGATTTCGTAAAACTATAATGATACAAATTCCTATCGGTTCATGATGAAAACCAATGAATTGAATCCGCATATCTCTCCATAAAAATCATGTAAACATGTTAGACGTTATACCAAATTTGTTACAATGGATGAGCAAATTCTATCAATAAGAAAAAATCGAAATCTTCCCCAAGAAAGTAGAAAAAAAAACGCCCTGATTAATATGTAGGCCATGGAACATAAAAAAGCTACTAACATACCCACACCAATGTTAGTGAACGCAACAATAACCATTCTTTGGTTGCAAAAGACATCAATCACAGACCTAGTTAATATTTGGGTGGGTACAAATGGTGTTTGGCACATTCACCACTTTGATTGATTAATCGAGAGTAAAATAATGAAAAACACTAAAAAGGAAAAGCTATTTTGTAAATGTTTGTAAAATAAGTGGTACGAGTGCGATGTATATACAATCGAGTTGTATTTCAAGGAAAAATGTTAGGAAGGATGTGCGTGTCATAAAAGAGAGTTGCCAGCAAATTGGAGGGTGTTAGAAATTGTTGTAATATTCCCAATATATCTATACCATTAAAAAAAATCGGTACGTTTACGTTTACGTTTACGTTTCCATCAATTCCCCCTCTGTCCTGTAAATAGAAAGAAAAAGAAGTAACTTCTTGCATTAATATTCCATTGAAATTTCGTGCGATTGAACAAATTGTTTTCGATTTCCATTTAACCAGAATATTTGATTACCCTAATTTCCAAAATTCGATTGTTTCTTCTGAATGCGGCAAACAATGGAAATTGGTTATTTTGAATGCATGATAAAAACCATAAATTTTAGCAAACAATGAAATTGTAATTTATAGTAAAATAAACCAAAAAAAGTATTGAATGGAGGATAAATATTGTTTAGGGTTGCCGGATATGGATTTAGACCAATGGACTATCAGAAAATGTTCCAAGGAAAATTTTATTAAAAGGCGTGTCAGTAGCTGTACCTAAATGAATAAATAAATAAATGAATAAATAAATTAACAAGTTTTATTTTCAACTCACCTATCTGCTTTCTTAACCCCCGACCACAATGCTCCCGTCACCGGTGGCATAAATCGTAACGATCCAACTGGTGGCGATGCATATGGAATGCCCTTATACACCTCAACCGGATCCAAATTCCGGCCATCCAACTGTAAAATAACACCGGATACGGCACCATACTTAGTATGTACCACCCGGGACGTTAATTTCTGTTGGGCCGATTCACTAAAACTACTACTACCAATTAAATTAACATTACCACTATTACCATTTCCGGATGTGATTGAACCGGATAACATAAATGTACTATCATCAATTTGTTCATTATTTGATTTTAAATTATTACTATTAATATTATCGGTTCGCGGATATAGATCACCACCACCAGCCCATGAAACGGGCGCTAATATTGGCATCATTAGTACTAGAAGTAGGATGATAGTGTTGATCATCGGTCTCGCATCATCATTACCGGATCGATAGTGGGATCGATAACATTGTTTGCCATTGCATGGTGTCCGAATTAATTCCCATTCATATGTCCCCGTTAATGTACTATTCATTTTCGATGGTCTTCTATTTTAATTCAAGTATAATCATTATATACGAATAATAATTTCTATAATTAACTACATTTTGTTCTCATTCCGTATCCATTTATTAGGTCATATATTGAATGGATCTCAAATCAATACCGATTAATTGATAGAAATTGTGCAAGCCCATTCGTTATTTTTGGCTCACATTTGTTTCGGTATCGAGATATTCTTTGTCTCCGATAACGATAATTACCAATTGGATTTTACATTATTTGGTAGTTTGGTCGGTATGAATTTTCACCCATTTCAATGTATGCGGAGTAAATGCATTACCCGATTGGGCAGAGCGTTAAATATCATTATCATAATGAAACCATTTTTAATTAGAATTATCTAGCCAAATGAATGGTAATAAAGTCAATGCAACTGCAACATTATAATTAGTCAAACCATATTTTATTATTACAATGAATTAATTTTGGTAGTGGTGATTCTAGTAGTCTGTTGCTGACATCCACTAATATTTCCTGGTTAGTTAAGTTTGGCGGCGAGATTTATGGGTTTCTGGAATGGAGATTAAAATAACAAGTGGTTAATTTTAGAACTATTAAGTAATTATTATTTTATGAAAATTTCTATTTTAAATTAGGATGGTTTGAATTTTAATTTAGATTCGAATATTTCGGGCCGCATATTATTATATTATATTTCATTTTCCCCAAATAAATTGCCCCAATTACATTTTTCCTCAGAATATGTATCCCGCCAAATAAAAAATTAATAAAAAAAAAATATCCCATAAAAATGTATCCTAAAATTTCCCAAAATATCTCAGCAAAAATACACAATTTCGTACAAAATTAATTTCAAAATGTTTTTTTTAACACACATATTTTTGACTTTTTGAAAATATGTATATTTATTTCAAGAATATTTTATTTTAATACCTTGAAAGTTCTTCTATAATTTAAGGCCAATGTCTAAAAATCAGGGGCCTCCAATTTTAAAATACGGGATTTTCTTCATATATGATGCCATTCGATATTTTTACTTCTAAATCTAAGTTCCGAACTCCATTATTTCTTGAGATAAATTTCTGAAATATGGCAGAGATATTCTCGAAGGATCCATAATTTCATTTTTAAACAGGCTTTATATAGCTTCCCTAAGAAATTTGTGTGTAAAAAATGTATATATTGAGCAAATCGAATTGATTACTTAAATATTCATTTATATCAAAATCAAAGTCTTACTAACTCCATTATTTCTTTAGATAGATCTCTGATATTTGGTACAAATATTGTTTTCTACACTTTCCTTAAAAAATTTTTTTTTGAAAAAATCTGCAGTTAAATGATGAGACTTGACGAAATAAAATCGGTAGTTTATGTTACATATTTGGAAGTAATTTTTATTTTATTTGGGGTAGGTTAAGCAGTTAAATCCTGCTTTGGATAAAAATCTTCACTAATTACTGATGAAGAAAGCAAACTTATCCAAATATAAGGATATCATTGCACATCCCTTTCAGAATGAATAATTCGTTTTCAAAATATTGAACTACAAAGAATTTGAAATAATTGAGTTTAACACAATATATTGAACAATATACAAATGCCTTGAGCATGAAAATTATTGTTGGTGAAAC
This sequence comes from Symmerus nobilis, assembly GCA_027564815.1. Classification (NCBI taxonomy): domain Eukaryota; kingdom Metazoa; phylum Arthropoda; class Insecta; order Diptera; family Mycetophilidae; genus Symmerus; species Symmerus nobilis. The sequence goes on along the minus strand of JANTOP010024337.1, from coordinate 9,072 downwards.
GAAAATTCAATGAAGTTCATTTACTATAATTTTGATGGTATTGGGAATGAATTTGTTCAATAAAACTTAATAATCATCAAAAAAGGTGGTTTTGTGTATTTGGATAGGAAATAACTTGTTAAACAAAATGTTTTTATATGTGGTGTGGCTCCGATACAATTTTACCCAAAATTTCTAAATTTCTAAATTAAATATTACAGATTTTTGCTTTGTTCCTATCAGTTGATTTATAGATTGTTATACTCAATGCACACAATTTGAATATAATTCTAATTCATTATCTGAAAATGGTATTATAAAATCAAAGAATATGCTTTCCGATTTTCCCGGGGAATGGAAATTTCAAATATTTCTAACCCAATTCATTCACAAAACTCAAATTAATATAAAATACCCATCCAATTGGCTCACTGAAACCTCATTACATTTCCCGCCCGTCTATGAAATAAATTTACCGCAATATTTTTGAGATTGGAAAATATACTCGTAACTATAAATGTTACATTTTCCAAAAAAAAAAAAAAAAAAAAAAAAAACCACCTAAATTTCCCACCCAGCCACTCAATCAATATCAAATGTGTGTCCATCCATTACAATCCCAATACCAGCAAAAAAAAATCCTTCAATTCAAACATTTTTATCGGGAAAATTTTTTCCTGATATATAATAAATCCGGTCACTAAATAAATACAATTTTTTTTTCATGAATAGAGGAATATGGTGTGTATTTTCATCTGTTTAGAATTGTTATGCAATGGAGAGAAAATCAATACAAAATTACAAACTAAAATTTCACACTGTAAAAAAAATATCAGGAATTTTCAGGGAAATATAATTTAAAGAACGGGGGACGGATTGTTGATTTCTATATTTGAAATTCAGGAAATTATCGTATTTTAATGTAACCCAAACCCCCGAATTTTTATGAGTGTATAAATGAACATTTTTCTTGCAAACATCAGCAGGAATGTAAAGAATATTATATAATTTATTCTAAACAAGTTCATTTATTTTCCGGAATACAATGGAGTTATATGGGGGCGATACGATACCACATCCCACTTAAAACACGTCCTAACCCCAAATCCTATTAGCAAAATTAATACATTCAACCCTTTCCCCATGAACGAGTTACCAGAAACTTTGCTTTAATTATTTGTTCAGCATATAACATACATTTTTGCCGGGAACAATAGGAAAGCAATTTCTCTACTCCACATGTACCCATATATCGCCCACATGTGGATAGAATTGTATGGATTTTGAAGAAGAAATACATTTTAAGAGATGGGGAGGTTATGTAGTGTCCCTCCCATCCAAAAAAATGTACTTATTTCAATATGGGTTCTAAACAACTGTGTGTGATAAATTAACAATGAAGTTTTTGGGGACAAATTATTATCGACAATCCACTTAAAAGCCAGACTTTACTCGTTCGTCGGGGAAGCGGATAATTTAATTGAACAACAGTGATAATTATTTTTTTCCTTTCTACATATTTTTGGGTATGGTTGCTTTCCATGTAATTATTTTAAAAGATCTTATCAGTATGATGCTTTCAATAGGGTTTTGACAACTTAATTAATCAAGGTCTGGTAAATTAAAGGTGATGTTGGCTATTAGACAAAAAAAAATTGTTTGGTCATGAAACCATAGTTTTTATTGAATTTATTTATTTATGATATTTTTTCGATTTTCTGGCAAATGAAAGCAGTGAGTCATATGCGTTTTCTTGATTCAAGAGAACATTACTCACTGCATACCGAATATTTTCTTCGGCCGAAAAAAAATGTAAAGACGCGCAAAAGTTGCTTTGACAGTTAGGTAAAAATACAAAAAAAAAAAATATTTCGGAAAAGTTGAAATTTATCTAATATTTAAATTTAATTTAAATCTAATAAAATTTCCCGATAATTTTCTTCAGTTCAGAAAATATGTAATGATGCAGAAATATTAGAAATTAGTTAAGAAAAAATACAAAAATATCAAAACTGAACTTTTCCTACAAAAGCTCTGCGAAAATTTTAAAGCTCCCCGAAAGCTTTATTTTTCGAATCATATTTCTTACCTTTTAAAATCTATTTTCTATCCAAATAACGATCCTGAAACGAAATTTCAAATTTTCTCAAAAAAAAGCTTCATAAATTTCGAAAGCTTATTGAAAGTTTATAATTTAAATATCATTTTATATAATTTATAATCGAATTTTTATCCGATTCAATAAATTTAAATGAAATACGGAATTTTTACAGGAAGCTTATCCAAACTATAAAATCGCAACGAAAGCTCTAAGTTTCGAACTAAATTTTTTACGTTCAAAAATCTATTTTCTATCCAAATAACAATCTTTTTCCAAAATTATGCTTAAAAATCTCGAAAGCTCATTGAAAGCATATATTTATCCAAAATTTTAGGCCGATAGATGAATTTTTCAAGAAAGGGCAAGCAGGGACGATAATTAATTAGAAAAATGGGTTCAAAGTTATTAAATAAAATAATTTGGGTTAGCAATTTGCAGCAATAAATATGATATACATTTTATTTGATTTTATTTCTTTTATACAAAAATTGAATGTAAATTAACCGTCAGTAATTATTCTTTCCTTTAAAACCATAAATAAGACGACCGTGGGATTATCAAATTTACATTCCATCTAGATAAAATATTTTCATAAATTGTAAACAAATAAAATATTTATACAAAATACAAAATCAAAATTCAAGGATGGCTTTTGAAGATTCAAATTACCCAGTTTTCTGCGACGAGAGAGAAATCTTCAAAAAACATTTAATATTCATTTTGTAAGAATAAAAAGTACGACAGAAAAATAGATCCACTTCCCACTTATACGATGTTGAATCTTTCAATATTTTTATGTAAATCTCCATGAATCATATTTTATTCTGAATACATATTTTTTATTGACGTTCGTACACTCAGAATAATTTTTATTTTTCTTTAAGGGATTATTGAATTTTAACATCGGTTATAAATTATCTTTTTCTGAGTGTACAAAGAGTTGTATTCTGATTTTTATATTAGAAACAAATCGGTTATTACCTTGGATACCATGTTTCAATTTTCCAGAATAGAAAAATGGATTTGGATATGAACCCCTCCAGGGAGTCTTTTAATCTATAAATATTTTCTATAAAATAAATAATACAACAGTATTCACTTTTCATCTTCAATATTAACCACCCATTGATCCGAACTAAAGGTATTTTTGAGACAGTTGGTGGATTAGTGCTTACTCGTAAATTTTTTTTTTTATTTTATATTCGAGAAGGAATGATATGTCCCAGATATCCTGTTTTTGGGTGGGAATTTACCTTATTTTATAGAATGTATCTCAAGTAATTTCTTTCTGACAATAGGTATTTCTTTTTGTTATATTCCTTCGAACAAAAAAAAAAGATAAAGTAAATAAATCGTGATGGGTTTATTATTGGAATTTTGAGAAGATGAACTTCTTTGATGAAATCGATCTCCGGTAAAAATCCCTCAACCGGAAATATCTGATTTCGAAGGAGAAATCTCAGGACGATATATTAAATACTATCGAACAGAAATTTCAATTACCCAATAATTTTAAAAAAGTTCCTGATCCTTGAATTTCCATTCAGAATCTCCCGACCCATATGACATCTCAAAAATCAGTGAGAAATATTACATGAAATCAGAAGGATAAGACAGAAAAAAAGAAATTCTTCCTCAGGTGTTATAATGGTATTACCATACCATTAAGTTCAGTCTTGCCATTTTATAAATAAATTCCTGATAGGTGGGAAACAAGCTAATCCGATTTGGGACGGGAGTTGACGAACTAAAATAGAAAATCCAATTTTTCTTATACTTAAATATTTCGAAATGATTTATTTTCCACCAAGAAACTTTATTCATTTTGATTTATGTCACATATTCTTTTCGAATATTATATTAGTTCCATTCCGTGCAATTCCCCGACTTACCGAAATCCTTGATAAAAGATAGGAAACCTTTAAAAAGAGATATGATGCAGATTGCATTTGCGGTTGCATGTTAAGAAATTTGTCAGATTTAATATTATAAGTAACTAGGGAATATTATTTTGGGTATATTCCTTTGCACCGGATGTTTTATTTCAAAATAAATTTTACCGGGTGCCTTCGGGGATCATCAAATTTGAGGTTATATAAATAACAGAAATAAGTAAATATACAAAGAAATAGCTGCATCTGAATTAAAAATTGGGAATTTCATGAACTGACAATTATTAGTTCATGTTATTTATTAAGAGGAAAATTATTACATTTTAGGTATTACGGGGATTTATTTGCTGGGGAAATTGTTCTGTATTCTGAGGCACCGTCAACCGGGTGTAATGTAATAGATTTATTAAGACGGGTTTGGGTTTATATGCTAAGCTCAAGAAAAATGGAAGTACAAGAAGAAACTAAAAGAAATATGCAAGAGCTATTCAACCTGAGTTCGTATATATTTGTAGAATATATATGGTTGGCTCTGGTATGCCTGCATTTGTACCGTAATCAGCCTTAATTTTTTTTAACGAAATTTTTAAAAAAAAAGTAATTACATTTTTAAAAAGTTATTTCGGGATTTTTCGAAGAAAAAATTCTCCGAACGAGTTATGAGCTTTTAAAAAATTCGTTAACAATTTTCAACTCATTTTCTTCCTAGTTTTCTGATTACAATTTTGAATACATTTTTTTTATCAGGAAAGGGCTCCATTTGGCTGAAACTAATTTTTTTTAAATAGTTGATTAAGTAAGCTAGAAACTAATTTTAGGATTTTGAAAAAAAAAATTCTGAGTGAGTTTTTCGAAAATTCGTAATTCTTAAAGAAAAATTCCCGGTATTTTTCAACTAAAGAATTGAATTTTTTTTAAAGAAAATTCGCTCGATTTGGTAGATAGATTTTTCCTGAAGACGTGATGAGATAAACTTCAAACCAATTTCAGGATTTTGGGGAAAAAAATTCGTTGAGCGAGTTACGAACTTTTAAGGAACTCTATGATTTTCTTTAACCATCTTCAATTAATATTCTAGATTTACTTAGCTAGTCGAGAATAATTTCAGGATTTGGAAAAGAAAATATTTGAACCAGTTATGAGCTGGAGAAAATGGCTAATTTTAACTTCCATTAGATATTTCATTAGAATTATGTCTATCATTCCAATCTTTCCTTTTAAAATGATATCTTATCAGGAACAAGTTGAACATGTCAAAATAGATATTAACCCAGGACTAAACTTTATGACAAATTTAATTCGTCATAAAATTTCTCCGTTTAATCACGTTGTGAAATCATTTAAGGCCGTTGACTATGTGATTCATTTTTTCCCATCATAATCTAATATACTTTTTTTCGAAATCTGTCTGTTATACTCTCTCATCATCATCCACCTACCATGAATATGGATTTTTCCCACCATCAAATTCATCTGTAGAATAATAATGCATAAGGATAACCCACTGGATTTATATATAGAAAAAAAAAAACTCCCAACCACTGGTTGGAAAAAAATGAATTTTTCGGTTCAGAATATTCAAAAATCTATTTGAAGCATGGAAATACATCAAACTCGAACAATCTGTAATATAATGTCTATCATCATGCTCTTATAATTAACCCGTTGGGATTGGGGATAGTGGATACCCTTTCTAGCGCAACCAGTACGAAATATATTTTTTTTTTTGAGCTCATTTATCCATTCCATCACATTTTTGAATGAGTGTCAACCGTTTTACAGAATAAAAAAAAACACCAACCACATAATCCAATATAATATTGGATTTGATAGTAGATTATCCTCGCCTCTATAGAGAACATGATGTAGGGACCAATGTTTGAAATGACGGTTTTTTTTTTAATTAAACTGCCACGCAAAGACTGTTGTTCTGTTGTTGATTGTTTTTTTTTCATTACTTGTATTGTTCGTAGAAACAAAAGCTTCTGTTAACTTTTAGTCCCCGTACGTGATGATGGTTTTGAATTTTTAGAAGTAGGAATCATTATCATAATAAATTAAAATTAAAATAATATGATCGAGAGGATCATTAAATTTTAATTATTTTAATTTTTAATTCTATTGAAAGAAGTTATCCTGTCACGTACGGGGGACAGTTAAATATCCGAAATATTTTGATTAGGGATATCTTTGGGTTCATTAGTCATTGATTGATACAATTTATTTTATTTATAGAAATTATGTATCCAAATCGAATGATTGAAACCAAATAATGTTTCTGTTTCTATATAAAATTAATTATACAATTCTGGGTTTTAGTTCGACCGATAACCGAAATATTGTTGTAATTTTGAAGAACGTTTCATGAATGCTAATAATTCTTAATTAACAAATATTGTAAGATTAACATTATCGAAAAGGAATTTAGTTCATTTAGTAGGAAATCCCGTACAAAGCTGGATTTTTTTGGGAATAATGCCATGATGGGAATATTAAGTGGAAAAGGTTTTTCTTTGTATCCTAATTATATCCAATATATACCCACCTTTAATATTTGAACGATGGAAAAGTTAAATAAGAAATATTTTTTTCTATGGAAGGAATTAAGGAGTATTAACCGAGTAGAAAGTAGAACAGAAAATTCGTCAGAAAAGAAAATCTTAAGATGTTTCTTGTACAAATTGTAATCAGAATAATAATGTAAGATTTTCATTCAAATGTAAATGATCATTAGTAAATATTTTTTAAATAAGACAAAGCTGAAACATCTTAACAGTTAACGAATCAAAAGAATTATTTAAAAGTTTAGTTAAGTGGGATGCCAACTTTTCTCGATTTTTTTTTTTTAAGAATATCCGATGTCGAGAAATTCTTTTTACTAAATATTCGTATTGTATTGTATGCCAAAGTAAGTACCTAATGAAATTGAATTTTCAGTAAATTTCTTTTTTTTTAATTTCTCGGTGAAATTAACTATATGCAGAATTACCGAATATGGCAAACGGGTTTGACTATCAACGGGGAGCACTAGTATTTTCATATGTATCCAATGGGTTCAAAATTCCCTATGGTAAAAGATAATTAAGTCTATCCATTACTACTTAACCAGTTGTTATACACAGTAAATGGACTAATGTTTCCTTATCCCAATCCAGATATCGTCCCTTCTAGTTATTTTTTTTCTGGTGTGTCTTTTATTTATAAAAACATCCTTCGTGTACAACAATCATTATGTTCGAGATAATCATTTACAATGCCCTATAGCCATCAGGTTGTTTCTCCCCATATAATATTATTTTTTTTTTAGGAAAAACTCTTCTTAATGGTTCATGTTCTACGCATAAGGACATTGTGTCAACGAAGGTGAGTTGGAATTACAGGAACAAAATGAAAAAAAAAAGAAAGGAAAACTTTGTGTATGAACGAGTACCTATCAAAAGCCTCAAGGGACATACAAAACTTCATCCTTGAGTTTTTCTATTATTTTCCTACATATTTTATATATCGTTTTTTTTTTGCGGACCGACTACCATTCAATATCATACTTCATATACCTTTATTTTTGATTTGACATTTCCTTTTTAAAAAGGATATATTATGAACTGTGACATCGAATTGTAAAATTATATTGAGAAAAAATTAATAATAAATCCGATATCATTTATGATGGGAAAATGCTTAGTAGGCGGTGAATGAAGTCTATCTATTTTATGGAAATTTATCATTTTCTGAATAAATCGTGATTTTATTGTTATTACTTCAATTTGAATATTGATGATCGTATATCCCGTATACGTATATCCATCCAATCCCAGAATTTATTTAGGGTGTAGCTGGGCAAAAAATCGGGTCAAATAATTTTTACGGTGTCCGATTTACATGATGGATAAGAGATGAGTCCCAAATTATTTTCTTCCGTGGATCAATCGATTTGATATTTGTTTTTCTACTCATATTTGGATAAGAAGAAATTTTTTCTATATTTTAGTATATGTATCTTGGGAAAAGTTTCTTGAAATTGAATTTTAATAAATAATAAAGTTTTATTTATTTGGGGAAAAATAGCGAATGTATTTGGATTCCATATACCCGTGCAGACAATTACTATGAAAATTGAGTACAATTTTTTTTTCGTTAGGTTAAGGGTTTCGAAACATGTAATAAGAAAGGTTGATTTGAATATATTGAATGCCTGTTAGAAGGACTTGGCATCAAGCGGTTTTATTTTTAGCTTTGATAGATTTCCTAGAAAAAATAAATTCTTGTTTTATCCTGAATAAAATTTATTCTTTCATTTAGAATATCCTTAAGCATCCTAGTTCTCGGATTACATATCATCAATACTTCTAACTTCCAACAAGGAACAAACTATTTATTCCGACTTTCATCTAACCAACTTTCTCTAGAACTTAACATCTACGCAAAAAAAATATTTATTTCTAATAGGGAATTTTAAAAGCTGATTAAATTATTAATTATTAAAAGTTCTATATAGTAACGTACAATTCTTTAAATATGAATATAGAATTTGATTAATTAGGATAATTTTGGTTCAATATCCCAAAATACTTTTGGACACTTTAAAAATGGCCTAAAATGCAAGAATATTTTAAAAAATGTTTGGAACTTTAAAAGCGTCGGAAAATGTCTATAAAAAAATGCAAAGTAACCTTAAATTTTTGGTCAAGTTTCCAATAATTCACGAAAGTTTCTAAGAGCTAAGAAAAATATTCAAAAACAGTTAATGACTCTTTCATAAATTAAAAAATACTGAATAGATTTGAAGGAACTGAAAAAACAATTTTAAAAACCCTAAAGAAATTTAAACTAATCCGGAAAATTTTTTAACTATACTCTGTCTAGTAGTAGATCTTACCATGTAGATCAGTGATGGCGAACCTATGACCCGCAGGTCAGAAATTCCAAAAATTAAATTGAAATGAATTTCGAAATTTTCATTTAAAGGCTATGTGATGGAATCAAGAGCGCTAAGAAAGCTTTTAATTTCTATTTTAAAGTCTTCCGTTTTAAAATCTATTTTCTATCGCAATAATTTAATGTCATTGAAATTTAAAATTGTCTGAAAAGAGCTTTAAGAAA
>JANTOP010024326.1:0-12645 GCA_027564815.1 Symmerus nobilis | reverse complement strand
TGATTACCGTTCGCCAATATTTTTAAATTAATTCAAACGCAAACCCTTAAATATCTCGATACCACTTTTAATGGACTCATTCCATTTTCAAAAATAACGGCTCATTTCATAGATATTCGACACGTGACCGGCATTTTGCACTCCTTGATTCTTCAGTCTAGACTTGTTGCAGCTATACAATCATACTCATGCTAGTAAGTCCAATTTTAACGATTTTTAACGATTAAGTACGAGTTCATTAGATCGCGTTTATAACGAGCAAATTGTAGATTGTACAAGTTTGTAGATTCCCTAGTTTGATAGGGAAGATATCAGAGAACAATTCAAGTACATTTTACAGACAATCAGTGCTCCAATATATTGCTGCAGACACTTAGTTATATGGAGGGTAATTCGGGGAAAATGTTGTCCACAATTAACTCTGCGGATACTTATTGTATTACGGGGATAATTCTGTTTCAAAGGCTCGAACAATGCAATATTGAGACATAGTTCTGAATTCCAACCTGAAAATTGAAGTTAGAAACAATTCAAAGCTTTAAGGGATATTGATTTTCGAAGATGATATCCTCAATTTCCTCCGTTCGATCGCTTCTCTGTTCTTTTCCGCTTCATGGAAAAAATATCTGGAATGAAGAAAAGCGTAAATTTAAATTAATAAACTTCTTAGTTTGAGTTTAGTTTAATTAGTCTATGATTCATTTCCGCATGATTGTAAGCGACGCTTAACAGCCGCCATCAAATCAGCTGTGTCGACCATAACCAAATGTCATCTGTGGATCTCTGGCCGTCAAATTCTTTTCCATAAACTACGCTCGCCCATTCATAAAAATGGTGACGGACGTGGCTTAGCCAAATAGTGAAAAAATAGTGATTAAGCAGAAAAAAAAGATAGTTCGAAAGGAAAATAAACATCCCAAGGAAATTTGTTATAGAAAGAAAACTCTTTCGTAATAAATTTTTGAAGAATCGAAAGGAAAACAGATTTTACTTTGAATAGAATTAAGAAAAACTTTCCAAATTTCCTAAAGAAAATTTCCCGTCTAATAAATTTGTTTTGTTTTGATTTGTGTTAATCCAATTGTTTGTTTAGTTGTTTTTTTTGTTTTCAATTAAACATTTTTTTTATTTTCATTTTCCCGATTTAATAAAAAAAATCGATTTGTGTAAATGTCCGAATCAGGTGTATCGAAAAGTATGGCCTCAAAGTCTGATCCCGAAATGAAGGGATGGCTACTGAAATGGACCAACTACCTGAAAGGCTATCAACGTCGTTGGTTCGTTTTGTCGAAGGGCGTTTTGTCCTATTATCGGTGAGTATTTTAATCATTTTATTGTTAATAATTAAATAATACTCAATCCTTTCTAGACTCAACCTACCACCCCTTTTGTCCCTTTTTTAAATACGAGTTTTTTTTATATAGAAAACCACAGCCCACCTAAGTTTAATTTGCTAAATTAGACATACGGATCCGTTTACGACAAAATAAATAGAAAAGAAGTAAGGAAAAATTCCAATTAGAATTTTTTTATTGTCCAAATAATCGATGAGTCGATGCCTATTTGTGTGTATACTTATATGGCGCTGGTTTCCAGGGTTTCACATAAACTCCCGGCGGGCCAACTGAATTACCACGATTTACTTTTTATCAATAGGTTGAAATTTTTTGAATAATTTACAATTAACATAATTAATTTTTCCATTCAATCTAACCTTGCAAAAGGTTAATTGCGTCGATTGACAGTTAATGATCAGCCCATTTATTTTTACATTTAATTAAATCAAAATTGAATCTAAAAACCAAAGCTTTGTCCTTGTATTTTACTAGTTTTCTTGTGGGCAATAGACCTCACTAAATGTACTTCTGAATTACTAGTTTATAAAGTATTCTCACAACACAGAGAGGGTATACCTTCGGATAACAATAATTCGATTCCCCTTGGAAGTAAGATCAAATTTGCACTCATTAAATTTCACTCCGCAATATTTCACTCAAGTAAAATTGCACTTTCAAAATAAAAATCAATTCATTCGATGAAAGTCACTCAAAAAATTTCACTCAACGAAAACTCGGCGGATACGTTTTTCCGCCTTTTTCCTGAAAATATTTCTACAAAATTTAAAAAAATGTCTCCTTATACCTTAACCTTATACCTGCAATCTAGGATCCCCTAATTTCTCCGACTATTCCGGAATTATTGTAATATTTCTACATTTTTCCTCCCGAAAATTATCAACTCTGTCCCGGGTACTACCGAGTCCAAATATCGGCGTATCTTCGGCAATAGACGTATGTCCAGAAGTTCTGTTGCGACCTACACGGTCATCAGTTCTTATGTTCTGAGTATTCAAGCAGATGTAGCAATATTTATAATAAATAGCGCATACGGATTCCCAATATTCCATATTGGGTCTACCTCACTTTGTAATTTACGACTTGCATATTGTGATGTTGATCTAGTATTCCGACACTTATAATTCTCGAGAACTGTTCCTGCCAATCATGGACAGTCTTAATCATTCGATGGACAATGCTAGTAGTCTGTAAAGCCTCTATCAAGAAATGCACAATTTATATAACAGGCAAGGTATTGTCCACTCCAAGAATCACCTCAGATTTGCTATAATACCTTTTTCAGGTCTAATTTTAACCCTGGCTAAAAATAAAAAATTGACTATGAAGCGCTGAATTTGTCCTAGTGATAGGTTCACGATATCCGTCCGTCCTCTTAGCGTGGTTTAGCTCGAAGTATCGCAATCGTCTTGGGTCCAACCCTACACAATCACGAAGGATGCGTTCGGCCGTTTCCTTTTCCTCTCCATAGATTCTACACACCTGTGCTAAACCCATCTTATGGAGGTGGTTTTTCAAGTTACAGTGTCCAGTCAGTAGTCCTGGTATTTCCCTGATCTGGTTTCTAGTTAGATTTAGGTATTATTTCGTTCTTTTGATAGACTGCGTGACAATTAACGCTTTCGCATGGGTTTGTCCTGGTGATTGCTCCCAGTACAATTTTTTCCTATTTTCGGCCCATTCTGATACCATTCTGCTTGCCGTGCACTTTGATATTCCACAAAATGGCTCTAGCCCATAGAAAGCTAATCCCGCTCCTAACTTGGCTAGAAGATCTGCTTTTTCGTTGCCTTCAATTCATGTATGCCCTGGGACCCAAATTAGATCAACCTTGTTGAGTTGGCTTAGGGCGTCTAGGACATTAGGGCAATTTCGTGCCAGTTTAGAGTCGATTTGGTAGGACTCTAGTGCCTTTAGAGCTGCCTGGTTGTCAGAGAAAATTACAATTTTTTTGTTTTTGTTTTTCCTACTGATGCTTTCTCATATACAGAATTCTATAGCGTATATTTCGTCTTGGAATACAGTGGCATGTTGCCTGAGATTTCTAGGGAACTGAGATTTTGGTTTTTTGCCAAATATGCCGAAACCGACACCTTCGGTATCTTAGAACCATCTATATACCAGACTATGTTTCCCGTTTTCTGACCAGTCTGTTCGGCTTGGGATTCGTATTTTGAAGCGTTTTTCAAAATGAAATGCCGTTAGAGTTTTATTACTCGGCATTCCTAAAACTGGGTGTGTCCCAACCATGTCAAAGATTTTTGAGTGACCCTTTCGGTAGTTGGGAGGGGGCCCCTACATTATTCTGTATGCCGCCAGTCTCTCCTCCTTTTCCACTAATGTGGAGAGGAGACAGATTCTGCAGTACTTCCAAAGTTGCCGTGGAGCTCCCACTCTGTCTTTGCATATTCTCTAGAATTTGTCTTGTCGTCTTGCTGGCACTTTTATGCCACCAGACAATTGATGCATATGTTATCATATCATATCTCCGGACTGCTTGTTTGACTCAGACATGTAGTGGCGAATCCATGTGTGGTACATTGTTACGAATCGACGCAAAAACTCAGCTGGATTTCGTCGACCCAGTTTCAATTAGTGCTGTGAATCTTCGGCACATTGTTTTTGATGAATTGTGAGAGTACGCGGCAGCCATCACACATATACAAGCTAACTTCGATTTTCTTTCGTGAAAAGTAACATTTCATTCAACCGATAGCTATGGATTTTGCCCATGGCAGGATATAAATTCCCTAACAGAAGAAGGCTTCGTCCCTGGAGGCTATCCATGAAACCAATAATTTCCCAATATCCTTGAGAGACTGGAAGCACTGTTCGCAGAGGCCATGGGACATCGACCGAAAGAAATAGTAGTTGAATGGCCCAATGTCAGAGGAGCATGGTGGGTGAAGACAGGCGTCCCTGCGAAACGTTTCCAGGGAGTTCTTGACTTTCTTTAGAATGTGTAGCCGACCGTTTGCATGCTTGATAATTACCGTGTCGTGTCTTTCGACATAGTTTGCTGCTTTAATTTCACAGCATCGTTAAATTCCTTAAGGTGACCTCGGTAGCGATCACTCGTACTGGTTTTCGCCAGTTTCAGCAGTCCGTAAAAGATGACACATTTTCAGCCCATGTCAGACGCAAGGCCATGTTCAAGCATTTCAAGGGGTTATTAGATATATAGCACAATGGGCACAAAGGGTGGGTTCCCAATGTGATTTATTTGTCACTAGTCAGCTTTGTACCGACGCAGACTCTGTCCTTAGATTGTTTTACAATATAACTTGGCTTAGTTCCTTACTTCCCATTCACACCGTTTCCTCTTCATCTTAACAGATTCTATACACGTTCTCCCGTGCTAGTCCCTTCCTATGGGGATGTTTTTGCAAATTACGGTGTCTAGTTAGTTGTATACTAGATTATGTTTCCCGTTTCGTGACTAGCGACGTTGTCTTTTGTTGGGAAAGTTTTTCAAAGTAATATATCTGTAATGTTAGTGATGCACTCTGCATCCATTGTATTGGGTGTTTTCCAACTAAGCCAAAGATTTTCCAGTAACCCTTACGGTAGCTGGTCCCTTGATGGTATTCTACAGATTACTGGTCTGGTTCCTGCTTCTACCACTGCACTGGAAAAGATAGACAGATTGAACAGCCCTTCTTGTGATGCTTGGGCATGCCTATCAATATGTTGGCAGTTTAATGCTACCAAACAATTGATGTATAGATTATTGGTCTTATTGCTCTGATGAAAATCAAAAATAGCCTTCTAGTCTGGCTTTGACAGAGAGACGCTGACAGGGCAATAGTGACAATCGCGTCTGGTTTGCTATTTTAGATGTGTGATCCAAGTTAGTTGAGAGTCGATGATATCGCCCTACCGATGACTTATCTGCATAACCGATAACTTCAAAACTCCTTCTGGGCAGGATGTCCACTATTAGGTACCACTAGAGTACCAATAAGCCATCTCCATGTCGACCATGCCGGATCAAGTCCTATTCGTGAGGTAGTTCGCTTAATTCAGTAAAAGCTCCTTATCTTTCTATTTCTATAAGGGTTGCAAGGTATACTTCGTTATGGTCGAGTGTGGGTTAAATTTTATTGACACGTTACCGATTTGGATGCCTGATAAGCATGTTGGTTTATGGCTATTGAATGGCTATCGTAGTCCGTCTTCTTAACCTTTCTATGAATTATTCGTGAATAAGAAACACAACCTCCTCTTTCTATTGGATTCTATTGGAAATAAAAAAGACAGAGTTGTATTTCGTGGTTTCGCCTAATAATCGATGCAGAGTAGTAAATGATTGCAGTACACCTAAATTAATTGGTACACGGGGAGGGTAATTAATTCCGAATCTATCCATTTTAAATTCAAATCAAAATGGCAGATAAATAATCTCAACATTCAATTGCAATTTAATTTGATTGTGTAAATCCATATCTGTTCGATTATAAGTGTAAATTAGTTGGTTATGCATTCAAAATTAGACATTGCTTGGCTGGAACTGAACAAAAAATCAAAGAAAAACTATTTAAAAAAAACTGTAGTTGTTTTATTTTATAATTATAAATGTGTGAAACAAGTAGGCGAAGTGGAGGGGGGTATAGAGGTGAATCCGCATTTATTACATCATGGATAAATGAATATTATTAGCGAGTTAACTGAATTTCTTAATTTTTTTTATAAAAAAATCTGACCATAAAGTATTTGCAGTGTTGTCAACCGGAACATGGGAAAGAGTTACTGATAAACATGTATCCAAGATAAATATATCATCTTAACCCCTTTTCACTCCCAAAATGTCTACATTGAATTGCTGTAGTAGGGTTACATCAGATGTATAAGAAACTGGAGCTTATACGCTACAATCTTCGTTAGGTAAATTAAATTCTATCTCAGCTTGAGTTATTTTACGGAAAATGGCTGTAGGAAAATGGTAATTTATCGTTATACCTAAAATACGGTAGGTATTTATAAGTCAGTGATTGTATTAAATTTAATATCAAATAAAAATTGTTACGCTATTTGGAAACCCTGGAATTCGAATAATCCGCATGAATTATTCAAATCCAATTTAATTTAATTTAAATAAAAAAGAAAGAAAGAAAATTTATCGGCCGATAATTGGTAAAGGACAGCAAATGATCAATTTTTCCTATTTAAAAATGAACGGCTCCTTTAAATATTTATTTACAATCCAATTTCAGGGTAGGAATTCCGGACGATTTTCTCGATATTTTCTCTTTTTCTTTAATTGAATAAGAGATGTTGGAGAAAAATTAAATATCGAGAAATGGGAGCTGAATCGAATAGGTAACTGGTCTCAAAATCCGTAAATCCTTATATTCTTGATCGATTTTTAATCCTTTTTTAATTGAATGAATTAAATTAACAAATTTAATAAAAAAAATAATATAAAAATTAAGAAAATAAAATTGACTTTGGGTCGTTTATGTGTTGCTTTTAAATGCAGGGCTGAACATGGAACCGGAATGAATTCAGATCGTCGAAGTGCCGGTGGTAAATATTCGATACGACGTCGCAGGAATAAGAATTCCCGTTCGGAGTGAGTAGATTTTGTCTGGTTTCATTATAAAACCAAAAAAACACTTACAAATCAAAAAAAAAAAAACCTTAAAATTAAATCGCTAACTAATTTTCTCTAATTTTTCAACTATTTATTTTTGTTCTATTTTTAAATCGCGTGACACCACTTTTGCTTGATTTTATTTTTATTGTAAAATGAAATTTATTGCAGTTAAATTTTTGTGGAGGAAAAAATATAGTAAAAAAGGTCGCCTGAATTGATTTTATATTTTTTGAAATAGTATCCGTTGTTGTAGATAATCAAATATCATTCATTCACACACCGCAAACTCCTTTTTTTTATCCATATAACAATAAATAACCAAGGGCTTGGCTTTTTTTTCGTTTTTATTTGTGTTTGGTGTTTTTCCTTTAATTTTGTATATTTATTATTATTTTTAGAGATCATCCCTTTGAAACCTTTTTTTTTGGTAACTAAAATTCATAGCCTTTTAATCATTAGAAAATATATTGTAAGGATTGAGGTCCTTGAAGTTTATGTGACGGACTTCTGAATGGGGACATGAATTACAGGACCTCATATAAATTATTGATATTTGTTTTGGTAACTCAAAATCATCATCGACGATTATTTACTGTCCTTTACCATTGGTTGTCATCGATTTTGTTTTTTTTTAAATTTTAGATATAAAACATTTTGTTTCGGGAGGAAGTATGTCATCAGAGATTATTTAGGACGATCTAAAATTTTGAAGTTTCATTCTACTGAATTGTGAATATATTTCGGAAAGGAATCCTATACTTGTTTACGATGCCATACTGCCTACCCGGGCCTACAGTTTTTTTTTATTCAAAATTTCATAACCAATATTGCGATCAAATTAAAATATTTCTTTTTTACTAATCATTTTTATTTGTATGGTTTTGGTAATGCATTTAGGTCCCTAACGGTTTCCTTATGCCGAGGAAGTGAGGCAACTCTTCGGAAACCATCTCAAAGAGTTTCGAGGCAGCAACATTTCACTACCATCTCAGCTACCCTTACAAGAGATGCCTATCACCTTTTTGCTAGAACCTATTACTCTAGGAGGGAAAACTGCCGAAATAATTAAGAGTATCGGGATGTAAACACTCATTATTTTTTATTCAAAGTGTGAATGCTGTGCGATAACTCAGTAACTTTTAAATGAAAGAATTTTAATCAAATTTTTATTTATTTTTCAACATAATCTTCTGCTACTTCAATACATTTCGTCCAACTTTTTTAACGCCTCCAAAAAGAAAATTTCTCCGACCATGGAAAATACTCATTTTTTTCAATGATTCATTCGATCCAAATTTTTGTTCTACCGAACCATTTCTTCAGATTTGAAAATAGGAGGACATCACAGGGATCCAAATCTGGAGAATACGGTACCTCAGTTCGAGTGTGTCTGGACTGAGTATTTCTCTGATCTACTCAATGAACCTCTAGAAGCCCAATCGGCCAACCCACTGCAATTAGAAAGTTTAGCGAAGGTATTCCGATCTGTACAAAAATAAAAGCCGCAATCAAACAATTAAAAAATGGAAAACTCCGGGTGCGGATAATGTACCGGCGGAACTGCTAAATGTGGACATCGAAATGAGTTCTGATTCCAATAGTGGGTGAAGTTTGGCAATGTAACGTTATCCCAAATGCTTGGACGGAACTCGGAAGGCCTTGCTATCAAATTGCCTAAGAAGGGCAACCTTAGCATTCGGCATCTGTGAAAATTGGCGAGGGATTACATTATTAAACACAATAAATAAAATAATATCTTTTATCGGCCACGACCGTATCTCGAAATGTTTGGAGGTACTGGTAATGAACAACCTGGTTTCATACCCGGACGTTCCTGTGTGGATCACATTAACACGCTTAGAATTATTGTAGAGCAGTCAGTTGAGTGGTAGTCACCGTTATATATGCTCTTTGTTGATTTCAAACAGGCGGTCGATAGCTTAAATCAAATATGATGTGGAAAATACTCAGCGACTATGGAATATCTGAAAAGCTCTTGAATATTATTCGTGGGCTATATAAGGAAGCCAAATGCAGGATAATTCATCACGGAAACCTTGGACAGAGGTTGACTGTCCAATCTGGCGTGAAACAAGGATGTGTTCTCTCACGTCTGTTTTTTCTTCTTGTACTCGACTGGGTTATGAAAAAAGTTTATACCACAGCCAGTGGTATAGAAGACAATCGGAACCCGTCTTGGAAACCTCTAATTTGCCGATGCCGATGCCGATAAAGTATGATTTACAAGTTGAACTAAAGATAAACACTGGAAAGACAAAACTTCTTCGAATTGGCACAATAATGCCATGTCTTCTCTATAAATGGCGTACAAGTAGATGAAGCAGAGAGTTTCGAATATCTCGAAAGCTACATTACAAGAGACGGTGGAGCCGATGCAGATGTGCAAAATAGAATAAAAAAGGCTCGGCAAGCTTTTGGTATGCTGAACAACGTCAGGCGATCTTCACACATATCAACAAATTTTAAAATTAAAATATTTAAGACAAACTGCCTGTCTGTCTTGCCATATGGTTCCGAAACTTGAATGAATGAATGAATGCTATCCTGTCTAGCCTTCACGTATTCGTTAGTCGTCTCAAATAAAGAAAGATCTTATAAATATAACCGGCCTTGAAAAGCTAGATGTCCAAGCTAAGAGACAGAAGTTGAACTGGATTGGCCACACTATGTGACGACCGATACACGACAAACATAGCCCGAACGACGCTCGATTGGAACCCGCAGGGCTGTCGTAGAAGATGACGACTAAAAACCACATGGCGCCGAACTGTCATCGAAGAAGCCAAAACAGAAGGAAAGTCGTGGTGAATGCTCTGGCACAAAACCGATTAACGTGACGGTACCTTGTCGAGATGAAACAGAATATTTTTCTTTAACAAGTGGGGCCGGTTTTTCATCAATTCAATATGAAAAGGATCAAATGTCCTGTTGATTTTTTACTTTTTTTCTAAGTAGTTGATAAATATTACACCGCGAGAATCCTAGAAAACTGTGGCCGTAACATTTCCCGCTGAGGGAACCGTTTTGGCTTTTTTCGAAGCACTTGTACCAGGAGAAATTCTTTGTTTGGATTGCTCCTTGGTTTCTGGAGTGTAGTGATGGACCTATGTTTCATATGCAGTTACATATTGCCGTACAACTCGACTGGATTCCGTTTCAACAAGTCAAAGACAAAGACTGCTTTGCAATGGTCATACGATTTCCTTTTTGATCGATTATGAACAATTGAGGCCCGACAGCCCGAGTAACACCAATAATGCTTGTAGCATGCAAAAATTGAAAATACGAATTATAACTGTCGAATATGAACGCATTAGCAGTGTTAAAGCAAGACAAATATTGAAAAGCATTACAAGTGTAGAATAACATCAATAAATATTGAGAAAACATGCCATGCTTAATGGCCAATAAAAGATGCATTATAACTGCTATACACGCGTGCTGTTATTGCAATATTGTAGCAATTATAATGCACAAGTTACACTGCTTGAAGAATTAGCACAATAAAATATCCATTATTGCAGTTATAATGTATCTTTTATTTGTTTGTGAGCCACAATCTTTATTTCTGACGTAAACTAATCCGTAATATGGAATTAAATATTTAATTAACGAAACTATTATAAATTCGGTGATTATGACCACTTTGACGGTCAAGCATACAGACCTGCACTGGGAGTTGTTAAGTCGTTAGCGATTCGAATCGAGCATAAACTCATACATATTTCTATCTGCGCAGAGCATAGGACCAAGTATGTTAAGAGGCAGCGAAGAGACCAGCTTCTTCATTAATGTGGTTTTAGCCAATGTAAAATGTTGGGATTTATGAATTATGAATATCCCAATATATAATCTATCTAGGATATATCTTACATACATTTCCATTCCAAGATCTCAGTTTGGAAAAAGTATATTAAGGTCGAGTTCTAGACGTCTCGCCGTATACCCCGATTTTAACTCCATGGCTGAATTTTGATACATCGTTGTACCATGTGCCCCATATCACTCGAAAGGGTTTATAGAACCGGTAAGATGTCCGACCAGTTTCGTATGGCATGCGGAGTACCGAGTCCCTGGTGCTTAAATTAACATATTTTTATCCGACTACTGGAAGAGTTAGTGGAGGAAATAGGATAGACCATGGGTACGTAAAGGGTGGACCATTTACTGGTTTGGTTTTAAATCGTAGGCTATGGCAAAACTGGATGGAACGAGTTCCTTGAAATTTTGACAGCTCGTCAGTCTGATATTCCGCGGCACGAAACAATCATGTTTTCGCTTGTGGAGCGTTTCGAAATATTGAAAACTTATTTTAAAAGTCAGTGTTGTGTAGCCGAAAGCGTGCGAATTTTGAAAAGAAATATGGGTCGTTAAAGAGGAACCGCTGTAGTGAAATTGGCGAAGAAAGTTCGTGAGACAGGCTTGCTATTGGATAACAGAATTGGTCCCCGAGCTCGGAGAGTGCGGAGTAGTGTGGAACAGTATCTATCGACCTCAACTCGACACCGATCGTCACAACGGGCCATTAGTAGCACCAGCCTGAGGAGAATACTGCACAAAGACCTCGAATTATACACGTAAAGGTTCAGATGACTCAGGAGTTGAAAGCAAATTACCATCTGCTTCGGTACAAGTTCGCTTTATGGGCCATGAACCAGCTCAATAAAGACGATGATTTTGGTTGAAAAATCATTTTTTCAGGCAAAGCGCATTTCCATCTCGGGGGCTATGTAAACGAGCAGAACTGTCGGATTTGGGATTTGGATTAGCTACACGTAATCCAAGAGAGGCCAATGCATCCACCAAGAGTGACAGTTTGGTGTCGATTGTGGAGTGGTGGCATAATTGGCCCATTTTTCTTTGAAAATGATGCTGGAAATGCCGCTACCGTCAATGGCGACCGTTACAGAGCCATGTTGACTAACTTTTTATGGCCTCAAATCGACGCAATGAATATGGAAGACCTTTGTTTACAACAAGATGGCGCCACATGCCATAAAAACTGACTGACAATCGATCTCTTGCGCGTCAAATTTGACAATCGAATAATCAACCGTTTTGGAGATGTTAAATGGCCTGCGTGGAGCTGCGATTTGAAGCCGTTGGACTTATTTCTGTGGGATGCCGCCAAAGATCGACGTTATGCGGATAATCCAGAGACGATTCCAACTTTAAAACGTAACATTGCGTTTGTTAATGGCGAAATATGCAGCGAAATCATCGAAAAAATGCTTCAAAACTGGACTCACAGAATGGCTTACTGTATGGCCGGAAGAGGGAGCCATATGAAGAAAATTGTTTTTCATTCTTAAATCAGAGGCTTCAACCTTCACAATAAAAAAAATGTTTCAAAAAATATTGAAGACTCATTTTATAGCGCTTTTAAAAACAAGCTTTTGAATGGCCCACCCGTAGATGGGCCATGGGAATGAATTAGTATTGTCTTGAAAGTTAATTTTATTATTAGTAATTATATTTAATTAAGCTAAGTGATGGAAAAATGTTTATATCAGTCCAGTATTTAAATATGGATCATTTTTAGCTTTAATTTACAAACTCAGCGACCCATTGGCTGCAAGGGAAGACCAGCAGTGACATTCTATAAGGCGAACGCCAACGAATTTGACTGTCGAACGACAAAAACGTATGCTACTAGAATACGGTTTTTGTCGT
>JANTOP010024315.1:0-12646 GCA_027564815.1 Symmerus nobilis | reverse complement strand
GCCGGGACCTAGAAAATTGTTCATTATAAGCGAGTTTCCATTATAACCGGGTCCACTATAAGTGGATTACACTGTATTATCTAAATTTATTGAATCGAATAAAAATTATATTCCAATTAAATAAACTGACATTTTAATAATAAGGATTAAATGAACTTTCTGAATTTTGAAGCTTTATTTTGGAAAAAGTTGAAATTTTGTTAAAGGATCGTTATCTGGATAGAAAATAAAAATAGGTTTTTAATCGAAAGGAAATTAAGTTTGACATTTCGAGCTTTCGTTGCCCTGCGCGTCGCGTTGCGCATTCAAATTATATGAAATAACATTTTAATTTTAAGCTTTCAATAAGCTTATAATCTATCGAGATTTTTGAATTTTTTTTTTGGAAAAATTTGAAACTTCGCTAACGGATCGTTATCGGGATAGATTTTAAAACGTAAAAACAAGTTTCGGAAAATGAAACTTTCTGGGAGCTTATAAGTTTCCCAGAGTTTTCGTAACGATATATTTAGTTTTGATATTTTTGTATTTTTCTCAACTAATTTATACACTTCGTACATCATTACATTTGTTTGGATCCGAAGAAAATTATCGGGAAATCCGGATTAAATATCCCGATGTCCGATATTAAAATTTCTCGTTGCGAATCTTTAAAAATTTTTGATTTTTTTTTATATAAACTTCAACGTTTCCGAAATATTTCATTTTTGTATTGTTTTACCTAACTGTCAAAGCAACTTTCTGCGTTTTTATATTTTTTTTTCCGGCCGAAGAAAATATTCGACATGCACTCTAGTAATAGCACTTTCGGATCTCTTGAATATAGCAAACGCGTATGCGAGGCAGTGCCGGATTAACTATAGTAGCAGAAGTAGCTAGGTTTTTGGGGCCCCGTGCCCAGGCACAAAAAAATCAGAATTTAAATATCCCGCCCACTCTGACAAGGCAAGCTCGTCTATAGTACGTATACACTATACATCAGACATGCAAGTTGTGCATAAATTTCCTCTTTGGGTGATGGTTGGATAACATTACTCTTCATTTCCGAACACGGATGATTTTTGAGTGTAAACTAAGATAAACATGTTCAGACGACATGTTTGAACATAGCCCGGGCCATAATGTATAGCTGCCAAACCGTACAAATTAAAAAATAGTTTTGTGTGTTTAAAAAGAAAATAGATTAACGCATTATTTCGACTCAGGCGTACGGGCTAGTCTCAAAAATGAATAAATTGGAACCAGGAATAATGATTATTTTATGGAACGGAATGCTAGAACGCTTGCAAGCGACTAGCGCTTCGTCACAGTCGCCTGATCAAGACCTTAACACGGGATATTCCCTTTATAAATCGTTACACGTGTACAATCATAATTGATAATACACTGTCTGCCTTAGCTAAACGCATGGAAGCGTACCATCGAGTGCCTGGTTTATTTGGATTACTTCGGTAGTTAAAATCTCTCATAGCAGAAGAGATCTTGAAAAGAACTCCAAATACCGACAGCGCTTACCAAGACGATTTGGAATAAAGCCTAAGGGACGAACTTGTGCAGTTTGCCGAACTACTTAAAACAGATGTGGCTGTTGACAACAAAAATATTGGACTCTGGAACTGAAATTTTATAGACTTATAATGGAAAATTCAGAGTTATAGGTTTTTGGGGAGAAATAATAAGTCACTTTTCCTTAAAACCTATTTTTTATTTACAATTAAATTAAACAGTAACAGGAAAGTACAAAGTATACAAGAGAATTATGTATTCGCGCGCGGCTGTCGACTTAGCTGGCTGATGTTCTAATTATTACTAGTTGTTTGATCGATCGTTCGTACAATAGAAAATTATAATACCGATCTGTATTATACTTGATGACGCGTGTATTGTGGCGATTCATCATTATCCACAATATAGAGCGGATGTCGGGCTGGGTGGTTGGGTGGCGTGATTGTAAAAACTGCTGACACCACCTGAATTTGCAACTTCAGGTGTGCCAGTTCGCGATACAAAATAAAGATGTAGGGTTGCCACAGAGTCGTCTTTTCTAAATATGGCAATAGTCTTACGCATTTACTTATCTTTAATGATTACTAAGTGTAGAACGTTCTTTTTTGACATTAAAGCGTATAAAAAATGGGTTGAGGAACACGATGGGACAAGATCGTCTACATATCCTCACCTTAATGAACCTTTAAATCTGATTTACTTAGAGAAATTGATTTGACTAGTGTTACTTCTAAATTTGCTTACATTAAATCGAGAAGAGTTTGCTTGTAAAAGTGTGTTTTACCAAGAGCCTCTTGATAACATTTGCTACAGGCCCCGCACTGGCTTAATCCAGCACTGTTAAGAGGTTATAACAGTTAAGAGGTATCTGCACACCTTATGGTGATGTTTACCGCACACCACTAAGGCCTAGTTCGGCCTCATAATTACTAAAATTAATAGGGTGGCTTGAAATCATAAATACATGTGAATTAAAATTTGTATCAACTAACTATGCTATGATTTCCTAGGAGAGTACGAGATGTTATCATGAAAAAGTACGCTTTATTAAAATTGATGCAATAATTTCACTTATCTCTCGTTTTACATGGTATTCGTTTTAAACCTTTTCGATCTTACACGGCTTTTAAAATCAAAATTTTCCAAACAAAAATGGGTCAAAAAGACACATTTTGACTTCATTGAAGGTGATAATGATGGCGATCCAAGCCTCATTTAATTTAGGTTGTCAAATCTTTTTATAATCATCTTATTTTATTATTTGTAAGAAGTAGGTATACATTTTTTGGTTTTATAAAATAGATTTTTTTATGTTATATTTTGTATTTTGTAAAAGAATTATTATTTTTATGATTAAACTGCTATTTTTATGTTTTATGTGTTATGTACCTACTCTTATTTAATGTTCAATAAATGACTAAAAAATCAAATTTATATAGTTGTTTTCGATTTACACGGTTTTACATACAAAAATTTTCATTTTCGATTAACACGGTTTTCTGAGGAACCTATCTACCGTGTAAAACGGGGGATAAGTGTACTTTTAACCGCAACTTCTATTACTTAATATTCCTAGCATAACTTCCCATTTAAATTATACAATATTAATAAAATACAATGTCGGCCCAGCGGCAGTACATCAAATTTAATAACATTGTAAATGATCTGTTCAAAGGAAAAATGTTATTTTAGAAGTTTTTCTGTCTTCTAACGAAAAGGAAAAAATTAATGTTTTCTTGTCAATTATTATTTCTTGTAATTCCTTATCTTACAAGACGTGTGTTATGTGTAGGCTTCAAAAAGAAAATGATATGTTGTCTTAATGTTATACTTTTGCTCGGTTAAAATATTTTTTATTTTCGATGAACTTCTATTATACTTTCTTTAATTCATACCTGAAGGCTATAAGTTGGTTGGAATGATACATAATTTTTTTTATTTAAGTATTATACATTTTATACAAATTCCTTACCCTCTGTAAGCACTGTTATGTGTGCTAACATAACATAACATATATATATTGTATATCAAATTTTAAGTATACTCACTTTACCCCCAGATATTATTTTAATCGGCCAATCCATGGCTAGGTTGATTTCATTTTATTTCATTTCGGAATTGAGGTTCCGAAAGGGAAGGTTCTCAACTAAATATAGAAATATCATGAAGTAAAGTTGAGCCTAAGCAGTGTCGTATTAAGACATTTCCGGGCCCTAGGCAAGACTTGGGCTGCGGGCCCCCTCCCTAGTCACATGGAAAACTAAAATTATTAAAGCAAAATTTCTGAATATTGCAAAATTTGTATTCTCAGTCATTTTTGAAAAATCTATACTATACTGTCTATTCCAGAGTATGACAAGCAGTGAAAGTCTATAAGGCGAACGCCAACGAATTTGACTGTCGAACGTCAAAAACGTATGCTACTAGAATACGGTTTTTGTCGTTCGACAGTCGAATTCGTTGGCGTTCACCTTATAGAATTTCACTGCAGAGCAGTCGATACCTGACATCCAAAATTACATGAAAATACGGTTTTAAATTTGCTGATTATTTATAACGACTATTATTGATCAAACTTCTGAAGTATATTTTCGCGGGCTAAAGAGGCGGTATTTAAAAAAGGCTAGGTTATAAACATAGTCATATATTATAATTCCAATTTTAATATTTATATTATAGCAGCAGATACTGAAATAACAACACAATCTTTAACAATAACAAAATAATTTGATGCATCGTGACAAAAGGGACCTTATCTTGCCAGAGGTCAAAGTTGAGTTTGTGATACCATTGGATAAAGGATAAAATTCTGAAGAGAATGCAGATGTCGCTCAAAAATGTCTTAAATTGGCGAAGTTATGGCGTTTTGAATCTTATAAGTTTAAAAATGATAGTTCTGAGATAATTTAGGTTAAAGTTTGGCAATATTTTTGACTTGTTTTTATGCCATTCATACACTGCTAGAGCGCACTTTTGGGTTTAGTTTATGAATTTTAGACTTCCTTTCAATTGTGGTACCCCCCAATCACCAAAATTTTTGAAAATGATTATCATCCCTACCTCCCCCCCCCCCCAAATTTTTCGGGTTTGGGGGGGGGGGAGGGGGTACCCAAAGGCTCTGTGTTTTTTTACAAACGTATTGCCTAATAGTCCTAATACAGTGTTCATGTGCAGACATTTGCCGCATAAGATTTACATTGCCAAGTTTAAGTCCATTTTGTTCCTTGGGTAGAGGTTTGGAAAAATAGATTTTTATACTATTTAGCGGCTAAAATTTAAAGTTATTTCACTTGTTAACTGATCTTAAGATATGTAGGGAGCGTTTGGTGTCAAAAACCCAACATGAAATTTTGACCTGAACGCATGTTTTGTCCTGTACTGATAATTTTACTCTGGCAAGATAAGGTCCCTTTTGTCACGACGCGTCACATATATTAAATTAAATACAGGTATCCCTCGAGATACGCGGTTAATTGGTTCCGCGTACCTCGAAATCGCGTAAGTCGAGATTCAGAACTAGTGCAAACTATTTCGTTTCGATTTCGTTCCATGTAACCGGAAACCGCGTAATGAAGTTCGAATTCATACAGAAGAGAAGGTTTCGTCCCAAGTGCAAAAATTATGTACTTTCAATACAAAAAATGTTGATTATCTAGTTTTAATTTAAGAAACATAATCCTATAGGCAAAAAAAATCTAAATCTAAAAATCTTTATTATTTTATTAAACTGTATTACGTTAGAGAAGCAAAATTCAAAAAATGATATCTCAAAAACCAGACCATCTGGCAGCGTAAATTGATATGATATCTATTAGGATTAGAGCGTTGGAAAAAAATATTTCTTTGGGGGTATCTTTCTATCGGAGGGGGTGAAAAATTGAAAAAACCGAAATAACCAATTTTTTTCTTAGGAAATTTTTTTAATAATATTCCCGAAGTACTCCATTGAAGACGGTTCAATTTCATATATCACACAAGAAAATCGAATAAGCCGTATATAGGAGTTATTAGCGTTGGAACAAGACCCAACACCCGATACAAACGAAACAAACAAATACGCGTCGAATATTTCTTTAACTTTAACAAATTCTGAGACTATTATCAAAACCGCGTATCTCGAAATTCGCGTAACTCAAGTACCGCGTATTTCGAGGGATGCCTGTATATAAAAGAAAGAACAATGATATTATAATGATGTTCTATAACAACTTTTTTCGCATCTTTAATGCGCTGAATTCATCAATTATTTTATCGTAGTCCAAATTCTTCATGAATGTATTTTCGATATACCAGGTCTACAAATATGAAACCGGAATTTTTTAATAGAAAACACACGTTGATTGTATGAAAATAATAAAAGATATTTTATTCGAAGTATCGCTAGCTACACATTTTTCCCATCTCTCTGAGAATTTGTGGATGCCACACCAAAAAAACGGTTGCTTTTTTGAGCCATTTTCGTACATTTTCGTAAGAAGTGAAGCGTTGCTGAGCAACAACGCAAACAGAGCAAACAGCTGACAGCTAAACCACGCCCCAAACTGCGCGCGCAGCCCGTTGATTTTAAATGTGTGCTCTAAACGATTTCGAAGATTTAGCTGAACCACGTTGCAGTAAAAGACTACGAAAAAAATAAGAATAGTTGCCACTAATTGTAAATCTTATGCAATATACATAAATAATAAAAATCTGAAATGACATTTTTTGCTATCATGGACAGTTCCAAAGAAAAATTTAAAAATTAATTAAAGAAAACTACACATCGTACACAGGTATATCCCATATCAAATTTGTTCTAAATTTTGTGCTCTATAAGGTGGGAGCGTAATTTACACATATTTTTATTAAATAAAAAAATTTGCGGCCGTTTCCGAAAGGGTACCTCTTCGGAATATTAATCTGCTTATTTTTCCCTTTCGATTGATATATAAATGATCTCCAGAGATTCATTCTAGTGAACTCGATGGAAAATGACTGTACTATTGTTATTAATTATAAAAAGACGTGTATAAAATATGCACATATGAAGTAGGGGAACCTACCCTACAATGACGCACCTAATTTTCAAATTGATTTTTCCAGGTTGTTTATGAAGAGACTTCAACGATTTTTTTATGACTTCTTTAATATATGCCCTACATAATTCTTTATAAATATTATAATTAGATTAATTACCTTTTTTTAAATTATGTAAATAGTGCCTATAGTGCTAATGCATCATTGCGGGACAGGGGTGCCCTAAAATGACGCAGCACATTCCTAACCATAATGCGCCAATTTATCCCGGGAAATAGGTTAAAAATAAAACTAAAACAATTGGAACATGTATTTTAAATTAAATTAAAAAAGAATTATATCTAATATAATGAAATAATTAATAATAGAAATATATCAAATTTTTGAATCTCCATTTCCGACATCTAATCATCTAATATAGGATTTTCATATTCAAAGCTTGATGGCTCCTGTCATTTCGTTATTTGTAAAGTTTCCTTTCTTGCGTTTTGTCGCCAAAGTTTCAAAATCCTAATGGTCTTACAGTGCGTCATTGATGGGCACATACAGGTGCGTCATTGATGGGCATGTGCACTTGCTTATTATATTATTATTTTTTTGCTATGAATTTAATATAATATAATTACTTCTAGCAAAATTAAGTTTCTAAAGATTTTACTGATCTCGTGTATATCAATTATATTATCAAATTCATCTAAATAAATGTACAAAAAAATTAGTTCGCAACAAAAAAAAATTACTTTACATACCTTGAAAATTTGGAATGCAAAAATGTATAACTTAAACTCCGCAAATGTAAACAAAGACTAAAATGAAATGCACGTTTTCAAACGACATTTCGCTTTGCCAGAGGTCTGTTCGATTTAAACCAGTAATTTTAGGTATATTGCCTGTTCGTCAATGTAGGGCAGGTTCCCCTACTTTGTTTTAAAAATTCAGAGCGGAGGCCCGGGCCCCCTGCAGACCTTCGAAGCTACAAAATGATTATTTTCTATTGTGTTTAAATGTTATTTTATCATGAATTATAATTAATTTTCAATGTTTTTTTTATATTTTCATATTTACAAAATGAAATACAATATTAATTGGCTGTTTTCAGATCTCGCGGGCTCGTTTTCAGACCCCCAATTATCGCCGAGCACTAGGCAGCTGCCTAGTCTGTCTAAGCCAAAGTTCGGCGCTGAGCCTAAGTGGCGGGGGTGACAAAAGAATGGCTGATATACGCGCTCTTATAATTGTCAGCCTAAAGTTATATCTGTTCTTAAATATCGGTTCTTACGGGAATTCTTTATTGAATGAACCCAACCCAACCCCATATTTTCCGATTAATATTTATTATTTTAATATTTCACACCTGATTTAATTAGGTGATCAAATTCATTTTTCGGAGGGGTGATCGAATCACTTATAATCGTGATTCATTTTCTGTTATGAGACATAATAATCTTCTTCTTCCATCCAATCTTTTATATTCCATTTAATTTAACATAACCGATTAACGTATATATGCCCCATAAAGAAGGGCGGGCATTGATACTGATTACGTATTCATAAAATCTTAGCTAAAGATTATGTTGATATTACAAGTTGTAAGTAAGAAAAAAATAACTGGTTTTACCATACGAACGGAAAGACCACAGTATTTACTAACAACAACCTGAAGTAAGGAATTAATATGATACATGTTCCATATATACAAAGGAATGTATAATATTAAATACAGAAATATGTCAGAAAATTCATCGAGCAAAGAAAATTCCTTGAAGGAAAAGAATTTTCCATACCTTATACCTTTATACCTCTCATTTTACAAAGCATAATAATACCCGTATTATACTTATATAATAACATATGAAATATCAGGCAACCCCCCGGTATCTAAATAAAGGATAATACCGAACATAATAATGCCCTAAACACGGTTCACTGTACAAACGGTATTAAGAGAAGGTGTATTATAGCACTGAAAAAAGAGTGCTAAAGGTGATGGTGTATAATCTTCAATTTTTATAATATGTACATATAAAATTACACCCAAAAATATATTTTAGAAATTATATTATTCCTTACTTAAGAGTTAAGACGATATACCAATACAGCAATAAATCGTTGGAGTAAAGTAATAATAACAGAAGTTCTTGGAAATACTGAAAAGAAATCAGCGCAATAGATGGATGATATTACATCAATGTCTTATTTCATGTTCATAATTATATGTTGTATAATACCTTTTCGCCATAGATTTAGATGGATGAATTCGATTTTATCTAAAGACAAAGGGCATCGCTTCACAAAAAAAATAATATTTAATATTTAATCGTAACGGTATCCCTGCATATAACCTAGGTATCCTATCTATTTGACATCGTATTTTATCAAATCCATCCAACCTTTAAGTTAAGTTTTTCTGGGGTTCAGATGTGATGATGGTTTTATAGGAAAGAAATGTGATGGTATTATAATAAGCAACAAGATAGCTTCGGAATCATTCCAACAGGAATAAAAAAAAGCTTAATAAGGGTTCCTCAATACCTCAGTTCCTCTCATATCAGTGGCGTGCGGTCAATTTCTCCATAAGGTGTGCAGTTAATATTACGATCCCTTAAGAATATGTTATAACCGAAATCAAACGCGTTTTCTTTATTCAAGAGATCATTACTCAGTGCAATTATTAGAGCTCATGCCGAATATTTTCTTAGGCTGGAAAAAAATGTAAAAACGTAGAAAGTTGGTTTGACGGTTAAGTAAAAATACAAAAATTAAATATTTCGTAAAAGTTGAAATTTGTATAAGAAAAATCAAATATTCGTGAAGGTTCGCACCGAGAAATTTGAATATCGGACATCGCGAAATTTGATCCGGATTTCCCGATAATTTTCTTTGGATCCATAAAAAATGTAATGTTGCAGGAAGTTTATAAATTAGTTGAGCAAAAATACAAAAATATAAAAACTAAATATTTCGTACAAAAGCTCTGCAAAACTTAAAAGCTCCCAGGAAGCTTTATTTTACGAATTTAATTTTAACGTTTGAAAATCTATCTTCTATCCAGTTAATGATCCTTTAACAAAATTTTAAATGTTTCCTAAAAAATGCTACAAAAATCTCGAAAGCTCATTGAAAGCTTTAAATTTAAATGTCATCTTATATAATTTGAAATCGAATTTTTACCCGATTCATTAAATTTAAATGAAAAATGCAATTTTCGCAGAAAGCTCATCCAAACTATTAAAAGCGCAATTAAAGCTCTAAGTTTCGAACTAAATTTTTTGCGTTTAAAAATATTTTTTCTATCCAAATAACCATTCTTTAACGAAATTCCAAATTTTTTCAAAATAAAGCTTTGAGAATCTTGAAAATCTGAATCTTGAAAGCTTCAAATTTAAATGTCAATTTATATAATTTGGAATCGAATTTTTATCCGATTCAATAAATTTAAATGAAAAATGGAATTTTGGCAGAAAGCTTATCCAAACTATAAAAACGCAGCGAAAGCTTCACGTTTCGAACTTTATTTCTTACATTTAAAAATCTATTTTCTTATCCAGATAACGATCCTTTAAAAAATTCCAAATTTGCGTAAAATCTTAAAAAGTTTTGAAAGCTCGTTGAAAGCTTCAAATTAAATTGTCATTTCATATAATTTGGATTCTAATTTTTATTCCATTCATTTTTTTAGATAAATTACGATATTTTCGCTTAAAGCGTCCTCAATCCATTGTAAGCTCAAAGAAAGCTCTAAGTTTCGAACTTAATTTTTCACATTTTAAAATCTATTTTCTATCCAGATATCCGTCATATAACGAATTTTCAAATATTTTTGTTGTATGTCCATTTAAGGTGTCTTGAGTTATTTACCACCGGACTGAACAGGAGGGGTAATCGATCCTATGTATTTTCTTCTATTTACAACACCAAACTCTATTTGAACTGAACCAATTTTATTAAGAACACTTAGATATTTTCTTGTATTTCCACTATCAAATTCTATTTAAAACAATTTTATTAGGAATCTGTATGTATTTTCTTGCATTTCCAATACAAAGTTCTATTTGGAACAATTTTATCAGGAATCTTTACGTATTTTCTTGCGTTTCCGCTATCAAATTCTATTTAGAACAATTTTATTAGGAATCTTTACGTATTTTCTTGTATTTCCACTACCGAGACGTTGACCGACCGATGTTAAGATTCGATTTTTATTTTGGTCCTTTGGGACCCAAGACTAGAATACGACTCTTTAATTTCGGTCTCGGCCGACCGACGACTAAAAACCAACTCGAAGAGGTATATTCGGAGATCGTCCGACCCGGCAAAAAGCCGATCTCCTAGCTCTTTTTGTAAATATGGTTCGGCCAAAATCCGCTGACCCATATTTAATTTAACGATAAAAAAAACAATATGCACGTCTGTTATTCTTTTTAATTATTTGTATTACCAGACAGATATGTGATATCCCATTTCCATACAAGAACACAACATTTAAAAAAAAAAAAAAATTCAAACATCTCGTAAGCTCATTGAAGTCAACACTGCTTAAAATTTCGAACTTCATTTAAATTTAATTATTTGGCGAAAAACTAAATTCCATACTGCCTAAAAAAATATTTTAATTAAAAGCTTTGGATGAGCTTTTGGAACTTTCTTAAAGCTTTTCCAGAAAATCTTCAATTTCACTGATAAATTATTAGGATGGAAAATAAATTTTCCAATTAAAGCGAATAAACTTTTTCCACGTCGAAGGAGAGTATCGATCTTAGAAAACAAGACTTAAAGTATCACATAAAATATTACACTGGTCGGAAGAATCCCCAGATGGACCATAGGCAGATTTCGAGACTTTTTTTTTAATAGTACCTCTCCTTCCCCCTCATAATTCAATCTAAAATTGATAAAAAAAATTCGTAAAATGACTCAAAGGTATTAATTAAAATAATTTGAGTTAACAGTAAAAGAGTTTGCAGCAATACAAATTATTTACGATTGTGTTGATATTTCAGGTGTGCTCTGCGCCTTTTGCACATTAGACTGCACGCAACTGTCTCATATCCAAACAACCATAAAAAATAAACACAATTTTCAAGTGAAATGAGGAAAAAGTAGTAAAGTATCAACACGTGTGTATGGTAATGTGTATAATGTATGGAATGAAACATAAATTAATGGTATAAAAGGTTTTGTGTTCTAACGTTTTACATTTCAAATATATAATTTACCAAAAAAAATTAGGATACCTGGTGTATAACTACGAGTATGTATCAGAACCATGAGAAGCATTAAATCTTACAAGACATATCAAAAGAAGATCATTTATGAGCATAATTTTGATTCAAAAGTTATAAAACGATAGAAGGAGAAGAAAATGTGAAAACATGTTTATTAAAATAAATATTTACCTACCGAGAAAGTCGTGTATGTTTTCAAATATTAACTTTTTAAACTGACTACCTGATGACTACCTTCTACTAGACATTATACATATTTCTGTACAGTGTACCATCTTCATACATAAAACATTTATATAAGAAACTTTGAAATTGGCTGGAAAGTTTACCCATAAAAAATAAATTTTTCTGTACTACAATATTTAAATTAATTGCAATTTAAATGAACCAAAAATTGGCTGCTATAGTATATCTAAACCAGCACACAATACACTCAACACGATGACCATAAAAATGTAACATCCGTGACACTGACTAAATATATTATCTTTAGGTTTGAAAATCACCATATAAGATCTGAACTTATTATTAAGTATTTAGTTCAACTCAATAAAAGCTGAAATCAAAAGCTATATAAAAGCAATTGTTTGAGGCAGAGTAGAGTGCGAAAAGACGGTATTGGGGTAAGACGGTGTAATTCATAAAACAAAAGCATCACGCGTTCGGCAGTTCTTTTATTTAAGATGACGTCCAGGTTCCACTCAGTCGTCTGATTTAACATCAAAGTGGGAGGTCGAGTCGCTGCCTAAATTTACAAATTCATCTCAGACAAATAAATAAACACACTAATTGGGGTTATTTTAGACAGTCCCTAGAAAATATAATTGACCTCAGAGTTCCGCTGAGGAATGAAAAGCAATTAGAAAAAGAGGTACAGAAATTTGTACAAGACATTCAGC
>JANTOP010024304.1:0-12647 GCA_027564815.1 Symmerus nobilis | reverse complement strand
TTTGAGATAATTTGCTGAGAAAAAGACACGATTTTTAGTGAAAACAGCCGTTCCTCTTAAATACTCTCTTTTCTCAGCTTGTATCCTTCGGTATAAATCGAACGCATGTCTTATTATGTAACAATTCCATAGCATTTGTTACAAATTTTCTTTCGGTACTGGCTGTATATACATTTAAAAATATAAATTTTTATTAAAAATTTGGATTTTAGGCCAATCGTTCTAAACTAATTTGTCGGTCGGAAATACAAGTAATTTTAGAATGAACGCCACCAATAATGCTATTTCGCAGTTTTTAGTTATTGCACTACATATTGTATAAAATGGATTTTGTTTATTCTATTGTCTATTCTATATTCTAAAGAGCAACCGGAATTCCATTTCGTTTTGATTTGGACTTGGACTGTAAAGTTGACTCTACACTTGATGGTTCATACTATTTACCATATTCGAAAATACCTCCGAAAGCTTGAGCAGGTTGTGTATATAATTATAACCCTAAGATGTGTTAGTTAAACAACTCTTTAAGCTTTTCATCTAACCGAATATTCAGTACCGGATCCCTCCCGTCAAGTATGACGGGAAAAGCTAATCATATCCAGGTTTGTTAAATGTTCATGAAAAAACATTTCTTTTTAACTGGACAATTTTTTAACTGGAAAAATTATGTAGAAATAAGAATTAAATACATACTGCAACACTGTAAGTTTTGAGCCTTGCAACATTGTAAAAATATTTCGAAACCAACTTCAGAGTTTTCGTAAAATTTGACATTTTCCAGTCAAACGTACTTTACCGCTTCAAAAAATTATTTTTCATTGAGTTTTTATAAACATTTAAAGTTTTTGTGTTTTTCAAAAAGGTGAATTTTTGGCAAAATTTGCTACAATTTCAAAGCTGAATTATTTTGTCTACAATGTAGAGATGAAATGGTTTCTTATTTTGATAAAGCACCATCCTTAGTAACAATAAAAAAAGGTACAATGAATGCTTACGTAGACGTAGTAGCCTCAGTGATAAATTTCGTGAAGGTCGTCCAGTTACAGAAGTAACAGAAAAAACCATTGCTGTTGTACGAAAAATAATAGAAGAGGATAACCGAGCAACATACAGTTTTACTCGTGCATTCCTTGGCATTGGCATTTCACAAATTCATAAAATTCTGTATTGTCATTTGCGTGTAAAAAAAATTTGTCCTCGTTTTATACCCCATAACAGAACAAAACTAGGAACTTCAGAACAAAAGTAGGAAGAAGAGAAGAATGCCTAAATTGGTTTGAAAGAATGAAAAAATGCATTGAAATAATGGAGAATATTTCAAGAAACAGAAAATAGAAAAAACTTAAAAAGATAATTCGTTTTTTATTTTAGGCTCAAGACTTTCAGTGTTACCCTTGTAACTTGAAATACTCACCATCCCAATTTAAAATGTCATTCTTTTCCATTTTAGAACTGTTGAAATATGAATATTACAACTGGGTATACAATACATATATTCTATTTCGAATTGAAAACAACAAATGATGTTATACCTTATACCATATGTGTAGTAAAACTTAAAATAAGGCTTTCATTTCCGAAAGGGTGTATTATCAAAATGAATTGCACAAGAGTACAAAAGAATTTGTTAGAAACAGTTACAGATATGGCCCTGTGGTTAGAGAAGGCATAGTATATTCAGCAATAGGGGAAATGAACTCGAAAATACTCTTTGGTTTGGCTTTTTTACCATATTTTCTTGGCAATTGAGAATAACCACGACATTTAAATGTTTGCTTTCCATATAATTTGTATGAAAATTTGGTAAATCGTAAAATAATTTTTTCCATTCATCCGGGATTGAATATTTATAAGATATAGGGAATTTTCTTTGTAATATATCATTGCTTAATCAAAAATGAGAAAAATCAGGAATAGTTAGTTATATCAGTACTGACCAGGAAAAATGAAAATTGTTTAGAAAAATTCCATATTTAATCGGGCAGAAGTAGGAATTGATCTAATCAATTCTGGGATTGTCGGAAAACTGGCGGGATTGAAAAAAAAAATGGTCGGTAATTAGTTGCATAGATTAATTGGTCTAACGATAGAAGGGGTAACATATGGTTTTGCTGTTATTTTTGCATCATTTTAACGGACGCCTACTAGGGAATAATATTTAATAAATAATAAAATAGAAATATACTTCTCCCTTCTGTATTTCAAACTTTATGCAAAATTGTTTACTAATATACTTGTTAATTGCAAATTTCTAGTGGCGGTCCACATCGAGCCACTATAAATGTTTGCGAGCCTAAAATGTTGTTTACTGTTCTAGATAGTTAGAATCGCAATGCGACGGTGGGTGGCACGCAGCCTTTCGCACGAATAAAATAAAATTGACTTTTACATGCAAATATTCAATCCAATTTCCAAATGAATCAAAATAATGTATGT
The DNA here is from genome assembly GCA_027564815.1 of Symmerus nobilis. Taxonomy (NCBI): domain Eukaryota; kingdom Metazoa; phylum Arthropoda; class Insecta; order Diptera; family Mycetophilidae; genus Symmerus; species Symmerus nobilis. The sequence goes on along the minus strand of JANTOP010024304.1, from coordinate 10,211 downwards.
TTGAGAAAAATCTGGTTCGGTTTATTTACAATGACAACCCAAGCAACATCGGAATGCTACGATACAATTATTGCTGTTAGCATGCTTAAATAGCGCATTTAAAACATAATTTAAGTCATTTTTTAGCATTTATCGCAAAGCACGATATTAGTTAAAGAATTGTACTGGGAAAGCGCTATTGCAGCAAGTGGTATGCAATTTTTAAGCTGTGCTGTTATATTGTTACTTGAAACTGCTTCAAAAGAGCTTGAAGCACATGAAATGCTAAAAATAAGATTAACTTTCGTAGCTTTGTTTTGGCTATTAATGCTCTATTAAAGCATGAACAATGCTGAAAAATAACATCAGCATAATAGTATATTTTCATTGCTATTAACGCTCTATATTAGCGAAAAATTATTCCAAACCACAGCACAAATTCATAGCATTAAATTGCTTCTATAAAAGCGCTTCTGAAGCAAAGATAATACACAACAACCATATTGCATTTTTCTAGCAAGTATATCTGAAAAAAATGCTATATAATTACTGTATAAATGACAGTTCTTTGTTATTATTTAACAAAAACTGGCAAGTAATTTATATATTATACGGATAAGTCATGCAATCTCAGCGATTTTATTTTGACTTATACAATAAGAGGAAGCATTCCCTTTTCAGCTTTGATAATTATTTTTGACACTTAATTTTGCCGACATATGGGCATTCCATGCTATTTCACAGCACGGTAGCAATTATTGCTCTATGTTTTATTTCCAGCATTTTTTTGTAATAAAGGTTCAAAAAATATCTGAAATAATGCTACTTTACAGCACAACTATAAAGCTTATTTTTAGTGAAATTCTTGCAACAAATTTCAAATAATAAGCTAAATAATAGAAAATCTGTTTAGTTGCTTATTTTTGATCAGAAATTGGCAAATTATTAGCATTTCAATTCTAATTAATTTTCAATAAAATGCTTCGGTGTTATCTTATGTAATGAAGGATTTATTAATTATGAAATACTGATTTTTATTTTTAACAAAACATTTGATTTTAATTGTAATTAAATTGAACGAAACTATAATTTTATTTGAATTTCTTGTAATTTTAGTCGATAAATACTTCATTCCACAAAGTATACTCTATTCTATCTTCTACTAAAATTTCTTAAAACGTATAATTTATTACGGACATACATTTTTTAAAGTCTTTTAAGAAAAAATGTTAGGAAAAAAACGATTCGCGCTAACTTTTCTCATATGCACGCACACTCGTTTTTAACGCGTTATATTTTCTTATTATTATCTTACATTTTGAAACATTTTGATTAATACAAATACCGATAAAACTATAAGATAATAAATGCAAAAATGGAAACAAAATTATATTGTGCAAGTATCACGTCGATATTTACATGCCGCTCGAATTTGTAGATAATAGCGATATTAATTCTAATTTCTGGCACTGAAATTTCGATTCTATATAGCAATTATTGCTACTTAATAGCAAACATATAACACAGCTATATTGCTTGTTTCTAGCACTTATGCTTGCTGTGAAAGTATATAAAATGCTATTTCGTGATTGCCCAAAGCGCTTTAAGAGCTATTTCTTTTAGCATTTACACCGAATTTACACCTATTTTGTAGTAGCTATTATTTCTTTACAGCAATATAATTATTGTGCTGCAACAGCGTATTTTAAGCCAAAAAATTGCACTCAGTGCTACTTGGGAAGGTTTGTATTATTCAGCGATCTTTTGTCTGATAACCTATGTTTGTTAATTTTAAGTAGGAGAATACATAGGCACAAGTCAGAATTCAAATAGAAGGTTCGGCTCAGGAACCAGAAAAATACATTTAATTTTCTTGGAGAGAGTCCAACTTGCACCCATACCCACATACGATATGAATGCTACCTACAAATTTTTCTAGCTTTTGGACTTTTCAATATTTCGACTTTGATTTTTCGCTACACTCTAATGCTCATTCTATAATTTTTTCTTGTACAATAGGTTTTCACTAAATATACTTCCGGAATCCAGATGTTACCCTTGGCACCCCTTTTATTACTTTCTCTTTTATTGTTTTATTATTCATCTTTTTCTATTTTTACAACCATCCGATCTTACCCATGAGGACATTTACACTACCAAAATAATGCATCAAGGATATAAAGTGGCGGAATGGTTCGACAAGTTTAAATGATACGGAAATTTAGATTGAGGGCTAAAATGCAAACGAGTATAACTATTAGGTATTTTGGCATGATATTCTAATGTCTTTTATGGGGTAGATTTAAAACTATAGATAAAATTCGGAAGAAAAATATCAATGATTTTATTATCCCGATGAATATTTGGGTGTTTCATTTAATCTCTTTATTTCATATTCAATATCATTTCACTATTCTGGGTATGTACTTACAATGGATATTTATTAAGTAATAAAAATTCTTTCGGGTCATTTTTATTATCTAATATTATAATGTCACTTCAAAAAGGATTTTAATGCTTAGTATATGTACAAATGGTCTTGGCCAATAATATGTACATCAAACTATTTTTTTACACGTCAGATAGATTCATCAGAAACCAGTGCAAAATGAAACCATGTAAAAGGATGCATTTCCTATAGTAAAATGAGGAAGGGGGCATTTCAAGCCGTCGAAAACCGTGTAAGTACTAAACAACTATATTCGATAAATCGTGTGAAGAAAGTAATGAAAATTGTAAAAGTTCGAAATAAAAATACTAAATTAATCCAAAATAAAAAACAAAAATGGAAATGAAGAAATAATATTTAGAATTTTAGAACATATTATACGTCGCTACTTGGTTACAAGCGCAATTGTTTACGATGAACTAAAGCAAAATTACTATTATCACTAGAGAGATCCATCCACATCCGTCAAACCCCGTTACCTCCATTGGAGGTTAATACTGTTTTGACTTTATTTTTTAAATGTAAATATGTACAGTACACACATATAAGAAAATGATTTTGAAATGATCCCTGATAACGAATAAAGATCAGGTGTTACTACTCCAAAGAAAGCCAAAATTATAACTTTTATAGTGTAAACATTTTTTCTTAATTGGATTAGTGGAATTATTTTTAATTCACGCTTGAAAATGTGTTGAATCAGTGCATACTACTCAGACCTTCTTCAGTGCCTACGATTCAGGCCTGATTCAGTACATTCCGCTCAGACCTTCGTCTAGTCTTTTTCTAGCACTCCTTTAGTGCTTTAAATTCAGACCTCTTAAGTACATTCCACCCAGGCCATCTTCATGCCTTCTTTAGAAATGTCATAAAAAATTTGGTGTCGATCGGTTAAGTGAAGAATAATTCGCAAAGATGCAAGATCTACATGTACACTTAACATATGATAAATTTGTGCAGAAATGGGTATGTTATTAATGTTAAGTTGCACCATAAACATTATTAACGGGCTTTTATTTCAACAGGAAATATATTTTCACCGTTTTACTACAACAGTTGAAGGTATTGAAAAAGCCTAAATTCACTGCATCTGATACTCTGTACCTGTAATTTAATTTGAAAGGGACAGCCGGAAAAATATCCTTAGACGCATTGAGCTTATTTAATCATATTTTGTTCGTTAAGTTGTTTAATATGATAGTAGTTAGATTATGTATTATTTATTATCTATGATATTCATAAATTATTTATTGTAGATGCCTTTGGAACTGCAATAGGCCTTGCAGCATATGAAAATGAATTAAAAAAGCAGCACCAGAAATGAAAAAAAAACAATTAATATTGTTTAAATATACAAAAAATTCTTTATACATATTATAATAAAATATTATATTTGGATTCATAAAAAAAATCATTGAATTCATTATTCAGGCCTGAGGAAAGACTGGAAAAGGGCTGATTTGAATTGCTTTTCTTATGCCTGAAAAAGGTGTGAAAAGGGCCTGAATGGAAGTACTTTTTCAGGCCTGAGAAATGCATGAAAAGGGCCTAAATGGAAGTGCTTTTTTAAGGCATGAAAAAGGCATGAAAAGTAGGATGGGTCATTTTAACACTTTTTACTCTGATCGGAAACGGCTACCCGGGAAAAGTGGCCCACCCATGCCAGAAACACACCTGCAAAATCTTTTTCGAATCTGTCAATAACTTCTGTTCGTTCTTAGAGGGTCAATTTTAGGTAAAAACACTAAAAGTTAGACTTTCCTAAAAATGGACTCAGCTTCATTATTAATGAATACGAAGAGTCGCACGGTAATGAAAAGTTACCATAAAGGACCACAATATCAAAATCGAGACCAAAAATTTTCGGGCAAAACGAAGTTGGGAATTGCGGGCAGTTTTGGGCAGCTATTTGATCACTTGTTAGTAGGAATACAAGTGAACCCAAAGCCAGGAGCGGGCAACGCGTCTGTCTGAGGCAGAGTTTAACCTCTTTCTGTTTTTATAGTACTACGAATTTAAACAGTAGATACGTGTGACGAGTTTGCTGGTTGGTTGTGGTTGTTATTGTCTTCTTGATTCTTGTTAGTTTCTATACCTCCACAACGGCGAAATTTTCAAAGAGAGATCTTGTTAAATGTCCAATATTTGGCTAACCTATAGAATTTTATAAAATGTTTTTGCCTTCAAAGGCTAACGTTTAAGATGCTGTTAAGAAATCAGAAGAAAAATGAGGTGTCAATCTGGTGGTCAATCTGGGAGTCTTTATTTCAGAATATGGTGAATGAAGTAACTCTGAAATTAATGGCAATTTGGGAATATTCTTCAATTCCGACAGTCTCAGAGAGCCGCATCAAACAACTCATAGAAGATTTGCGCTCAAAATACTTAACTCTTAAAGCACTTTTGAGAAGCAAATCAACATCAGATAATACAAAGGAAGAAAAGGCAGCATCATTCAGAGAGGATTCCTCAAAATTATTTAATATTGCCTATTGTAAATGCAATATTACTTGTTGGTCCAGCCCCAAAGAAAAGAAAGTTCCAGTCAGACCAAGCTTTTTATTTCGACCAACAAAGTTCTCGATTGATGTTCATCCCATCCCATGTTGAAATAGAAAAATTGAGTTAGAGAGCAAAACGCGCTGCAAAACAAGTGAAACTTGAAGGGGTACAGGGTAATTCATTTTAATTTTCTTCTTCATCGCCTGTTCAAGATAATACTGATACTTATTTTTATGGTGAAGGTGATAAATAAGGCGCTTCTAACATAGGGGATGGTGCTTCTGCCAATGCCGATAATAGAGTTGCAGTTGACGATGATGTTAGTTTAACACTCAGATTCACTAGGAGGCAGTCACACTCATCGAGGTCGAAACTTGACTTATCTGAAACAACAATAATCGCTCAGAGCTATGGCTTAAGTTCAGGAGTCGCCGCCCATGTAGGCACGTCTGTGCTGCAAGCAGCCAAGAAGGCAGGCTTGAATTCTGGGGAAACCTCTTCAAATATAACTTCTGAACCTCCAGTGATTGACAAAAACAAGATAATGTGTGAGACCGTAAAATCAGGTACTAACCGGAAAGATGAAGCACACCTTGAAAATCCTATATGTGCTGTATACTTTGATGGCAGAAAGGGTGAAACTTTGACAGCTCATGGGTTAGTGAAAGAGGAACTTATATTGCCTTAGTAGCTGAGCCTGGCTCAAAATACATAGGTCAGGTTGTCACACCATCTGGCTCTGCCGAAGATGAGTGTGATGATATTATTAATTACATCACGACAGATCTTAACAGTGGTTTCGATGAAGTTGTTGTTGTTGGTTGCGATGGCACAAATACCACCAATGGACTTCAAGAGCCTCATTTTAGACTCAAGTAAGGTATAATATTGTCCCAAAAGTTAATTTTGAGGCCAGTGATTATACCGAAATGATTATGTGGGACCAGACTGATGTTTCAATCACTGTCACAGTTTTATTTATTTATTTATTTACTGACGGTGTGGTACCTGAATGGAACTTCACGACTTTTCCTTGTCACATTGTTGCTGTGGAGAGAAGTTAGTTACAGAAGCCTCAGCAATAGTCATCGGCGCTGAAGCTCGTGACAGAAATATACGGTCAACCCTACTCTCTCACCAAGCTGTTCCCTTATTCGACAGTAAGGGACAATTTGTGAGTGTCTCTGAAGGCCGCTAAGTTGTAATAGACACGTCCTACATATGGTTAGTTGGTAAGGTAGGGCGTGGCTGGAGCCCCATGTGTAGTCTCCTCCACGAGGTGGGCTCTGGGTCACTTGTATTGGTGCTAGCAAGTGGGCAAAGAGCTGCTTCATTTTGCCCGAAAATCCCCATTTTAACGCCCTACCCCTCCACGTGACGTTTGAACTAGGACCACTTTTAGGTCTCGATTTTGATATTGTGATCCTTTATGATGACTTTTCATCGCCGAGCGACCCTTCGAATTCATTAATAATGAAGCTGAACCCATTTTAGAAGACTTTTAGTGTTTTTACCTAAAATTGACCCTCAAAGAATGAACAGAAGATATTGACCGATTCGAAAAAGATTTTGCATGTGTGTTTCTGGTATGGGTGGGCCACTTTTCCCGGGTAGCCGTTTCCGTTCAAAGTAAAAAGTGTTAAAATGACCCATCCTAATGAAAAGGGCCTGAATGTAAATACTTTTTTCAGGCCTAAAACAGGCATGAATCAGTACTGAGTAATATGACAATTCTTTTTATGTGTTGGTGAGAAACACCTTATCTCTTTCCCAAGCACTTAAGCAATTTCAATTCAACTAGAAGGCCTTCCACTCAAGTTTTTCTTGCCTTGCTTTTTCTTGCCTTCTTGGCTATCAGGGATCTTAGACTAATTTAAGCGTACAGAAATAGGAGACAATTTTTTTTTGGACCATATAACTTCAAAATCGTGTAAAAAAAGAATTGCGTGTACGTATATTATATTTGTATATAGGAACATTATCCTAAATTGACTAAGTGAATGGTCCATATAAGATGATGTTTCAGGAAGAGGTTTTAGAAATGACCAGTCAATTACACCTTAGTTAAAAGGAATGATTTTGTTACTAAATGGTATTGCTATTGTACCAGACCATCAAGGAATGTAATAATAATTTCCAATCAACTAGATAGATATAGTTCAGTAAGGGTAAAACGATGTATTATAATTATTCAACATTTTATTAGACAAATAATAATGATAATAAACTTTTGTTACCGACTGTAATTGAACTGATAATGATGAGGGTTGTAATATGGAGAAAAGTATATGTTTGCATTGTTAAATGATATTTTTATATTTATATTTGTCACAAAAATAAAGAAAAATAAGTTCATTGAACTATTTGGTTAAGTTGACTGTCTCTGGATCTGGTGAAGGATATAGATGGAAATTTTATATTATTATTGGCTGAATGGGGTGCATTGAAGTAGATATTTTTTTTCCTGTTCCCAATATTATTTCTGGATGAGTAGATAAAACATTATTTATTTTAGTTTTGAGGGTTAATGACCTGAGCACACTGGGCACCAAAAAGTTGAAACAAAAAAGGAATAGGATTCAGTATGTGTTCAGATTACCATGTTTGAGAATTAATTGTCGTATCATTGGCAAGGCAGATCCCCCTGATCGTTTCACCTCAAATTTGCAGGGTAAATTATAACAACTTGTATCAATAATTATATGATTTCAACGTTGAGTATAGGTAGGGAACGGTCACAACACCCCAAATCAGTTAGGAACACCTAGAATTAACTTTAGTAAAAAGAAATATATAACTATACCAAAGGCTTGTACTGAATACCATTAATACCTCTGGCAATGGAAGTATTTCATTTAATATATAGCTGTAATCCCATAAATTGTAGTACGCAATGGAGGTAAAATAGAAGGAATAAATTGGAGTACTAAATTCTAATCAATCTATGGAATGCATTAATCAAATTCATCGTACTAAAAGATAATTTATTAGTAGAAAATCCATCCATCCATCCAATCCAATCCATCCAATTTCCAGATCCAATATATTAGTGGAAAAAACAAATTCCGAAGAAACTAATAATAAATATCGTATCACTTGGACTAAGTTACAGTGTAGTGCAAGACAATGTTAAAGCAGATCACTGTTGGGATTGCAATTCTGCAAGCAATTTTGTAAGCAATTTTACAAGAATCTCTCTGGACCCTCATTCATTATGCATCTGGAAAAAAATGGTTAATTAATCGAAATTATTGTAATATATTACAATTATGCTAACACATGTATAATATATTGTATTTCGAAAGCAAGCTTCTTGTTAGATCCAGTTTAAACCGATCAATAGTGCATTTTTCCATTCTATATTTATTATTCATTCAATTTTTATGATTGGTTAGATCAAACACAGCACACATAAAATGAATCCAATTAATGTTTAAATTCATTCATTGGTTTGTTCTATAAATGTATAGTATTGCCGGAATAATTTAAGAATGAATGATGTTATAAATTTACTAATAAAAAATCATTCATCATCATAAATAATAAAAAGCGATGAAGAAGCCCCGCGCATTAACATAAAAATTTCTACTACTTAATTATTTTGAAGAAAAATATTATTACCAAGAAAACAGAATATGATCTTATCAGCAACTAAGTGATTAAAATGAATTTTGTGAAAATGCGTTTTAATGCATGAACAATACAATTATATTTGGTTCAGTCAGTCATTGACCATATCGATAGGATAAATATTTGATACATAGTCTTCATTCACATATAACAAACTTTAAAATGCGAGTTGTTCGTATTAATGTATGTAAATTAAATTATGTAAAATAAATCAACTTGAGAAATAAAGATCCAAAGGAGAAATAATCAAGCCAATTTGGCATAATATCAAAAAATAATGGGGGCCGACTTTTGCCAAGCAAAGGAAGCTATTCTGACCTATGTGTAGCGTATGTATTCCTGAAATACAATATTTTTTTGTCATCATGCTAGAGAGATTGCCTATCAGCTTTCTCCTGTAATCATTATGAAACGCACGAGACGCATTCAACGAGGCGTCTTGTTTTGTTTTAATGATTATGAATGACTAATATATTTAGTTTAGTCACGTTTAGATGAAACGATGTTCAGAGAATTGCGTTATATACACACTCAGAACAAACGTAGAAACCTATTCATCGGCAGCCGTGCCTGTTTTTAAAATGGAGACATTCTGTTTAGTTATGAGATAACAGAGAGTTCCTTCTCTATTTTATTTTATTTTTTTTTAATCTAATATTAGGGGAGAGTGCCCACCTATTCCCATCCCACCCTAAGGTTTTGCAGCCATAACTTTCGTTTGAAACATAATTTCGCGGAGCTCTCGGTTTCGTTTGTCAGCTGAGTTCGATAGCTAACAATAATTTCAAGCTGTACTTAACAATTTCGAAAAATACGATATTGGCAATCGATCTAGCAAAAGTCTCAAAAATTGACCCTCCAAAAAAGGTGCCCAGATACTGCACCCATTTACACTTTGCTGTAAAAAATCGAAAATGAAGATAAACACTAGTTTATTAATTTTAATGTGTTGTTTATTCTTTCTTTGTTTTGTAAAAAATAAAATAAAATTTTTTTCAACACTTGAAAGTTATAATAAAATAATGTCAAAATTTCAAAATGATGCGATTATTTTATCACCTTCAAATAAATTGATAAAAAATGACGGATTTTCGGTTGTCTAATGGGATTGCTCTCCTCAAGAGTTTATCGTTAGAATTGTAATTTTAATGAGATATTACAGACGTACTAAATTTGCAGCACTGGAAAATTATGTTGCTCCTAAGCAAGATCCAAACTAAACCTAATTCGAAACAGAATAAAAACCTTTTCAATCTGGGTTTTTGTAGAATAGCAGAATAACAATGCTACTGTTTAAGTTGAGGGATTTCCTACTTATCTCATCCTCCCACCGCAGGACCCTTATATTAGATACTATGTTTCCGAACTTATGTACGCTGACTAAAGGCGGATGTAAGGAAGGGCAAGGCGGGCAGCCATCTCAGGACCTCCACATTTTGAGGGTTCCCTCGCTTTAGAGAAATAACATAATTTCTGAAGAATGTAATAATTTTTATGAAAAATCATGTCACTACAAAATCAGATTCCTATAATTTCTTGTGTTTAAATTTTGATTAAACACGGAAAAAATAAATATTGTTCAAAACAACTATTTTTGGTGGTGCTTTAACAATTTCGTGAAATTGTTTAATTTAAATAAGCAAATAGTTGC
>JANTOP010024293.1:0-12650 GCA_027564815.1 Symmerus nobilis | reverse complement strand
CCAGAACCAACAGAATGAACAATGAACCGAAGTTATCATTACATTAGTGACAAATATATTTGTATAAAATTCCTTGAGGATGTTGTACTAATGGTTATGGAGAAAATATTACCAACCTATTCCATATTACCAACTCTTACTCTATTACTTGTATTTGAATTGTAAGTTCCAACCCAATGATTTTTAAAGCGTGCAAGAAAGGTAGTTCGTCTTATATTGGACCGTATAACTTCAAATTCGTGTAAAAAAGCGTGTGAAAAATGAGTTGGGTGTATATAGTTCTACTTAACCTTTACTTGGTAATTAATAGGTTTTTTATAAGACAAATTCTATGTATCTATAATTGAGAGCATAACGAAAAGCAATAAGAATGAAAATATTAAGTCTTTGCTAACATAATTATTTACCAAGAAGTTATTCACATAATGCATTAAAAATTCTATTAGGAGAGCGAAAGGTACACATACACATACATATACAGCTAAATTCGAATTTAAGATAAAATGAAAATCTATAATATAATGATACTAATTCTGCAATATTGAACTATTTAATATGGTGTCGATTACTGATTACTGATGGCTACTATAGATAGTAGATTCGATATAATAACATTTTTGTAATGAAATAAACACTCAATCAAACTATTACTCCTCTGTCCCCTATATAATTATAAATTTATTATGCCATGCGAGATTGTTCGAAAAAATCAAGTGTTATTATTTATTTATCAGTCTAATTCTCTGAATTATTTAGGCTGACCAGATTTATTATACTACAATTTGTTAGATTTATTACAGATTAATGTATTCGTAGGTTAGTAATTATTTTCTTTTGAAAATTAGAATATTCAACAATGAGATGTGACTGTAAAATCCATAAACAAATTATAAGAAATGGAATATAAAACATGAAACTTTACATTCAATTATATGTTTGCAAATTATATGAATTTTAAATAATAAATCAGGTAAATACAAAATGATTTAATTAAATTGTAAAAAAATATGCTGTGAAGTGGCGGTACATATTATATTATAGTACATATCACATTACAATCATAATCATAAATATATTATTATAATGGTTCGAAAGGACGAATAGTGGTCTCTCTGGGTAAATTGAGTTATTATAGTTTCGCTTGCTTACTTGTCTTACATGTTCTGCTAATAAAGGACTCATATGATATATTAACCCATATATGAATCGAATATTACTTGCAAGGGTATCAGGAAAATCTTTCTATATTTGTAAGAGCAAGAGCAAGATAATCTTTCTTGCGTATATTTGTAAGAGCATAATAACTAGGTACTTTTTGTTAGTTGAGACAGAACAAAAATGTTAAGGCAGGAGTTCATATCGACTGAATATTTTAGTCTAACCCTATTTTTTATTTCGATTAAATATATTAATTATATAAACAGCCTCTTGTTATAGGTGTGTATCGGATATGGAATTTTTGTAATAGTTACATTATAATTACAAATCTACTATAACCGAATATGGGGAGTACAGAGAAAATTGCAATTCTTTCACAGAAAACTAGTTATTAGTAAAAGATATTAAATAGAAATTCTAGTAGTAGAAATTACTAAATTTTCTTTCTACATATCGAAACAATCTGCAGTCGGAAAATTGGAAATTTAATTTTAATTTGATAACTAAAATGGAATTGGGTTACAGAAATTCATTATACATATTTACAGAACTTTTCAAATTTTAAATTTATAATTGAAATTAATTGTTATCGAATTTACTAATCATGTTTAAAACAAGCAAATTATAAGCAGTGGCGGTACTTCAATTCATTGCCCCCCCAAATATTTTTCGGACACCTACCAAAAATAAAATACAAATTTCTATATATTTAAAAAAAATAACAAAATGGAAAAAATTCCATCATTAACATTTCAAAATTAGGAAAAGAAAATATATTAAAAATTCAAAATCCTTCCTCCTGGCTTTTAAATTTGCAAAATCTATAATCTATAATCTTTTATATTCACATTTTTTCAGTTTAATTCCTAATATAGAGAACGTTGGCCTGTTGATAAATAATTTTTTATTATAGCGTTTTGACGCGCTGACTGCTAATTCATCTTGGATGAATCGAATCGAATTCGGACTGTTGGGAACCACAGGTCCCCAACAGAACTAGAGTAGATAAGTATTTTTAAAAGCCACTGAAACAAGAACGGAAAAGAACATTGACAAGCGGGAGAAAGATCAATGAGTGAAATAAAATGATAGAAGACGGTCGGCTTTTTTATAATAAAACTAAATATCAAATATAAAAATTAAAACGTAAATTTCAAATAAAGATTAAAGTAAAAGAATATTGAGTGAACGGTACGGTTATTAAATACGGATCGGATCGCCACGCCGGGAAAAGGAAACAATAATTTTTTAAGTGTTCGGGTTGAAATTAATGTTCGCTTTTTAAAGATATTTTAAAGACGCGTGAAAATAACGGGACTTATAAAGCTTGCTGGTTGGGACATGTGGCTCGGTTGGCGGACTTGAAGGTAAGCAGCCCGCATGCTAAGAATTTAAAAATATATTGAAAAAATTAATAATAAAAATAGTATTTTTAACACGGACGAAGAATCTCTTCGGATTCTTAATCTAAAAATATTAATACGTTTCTCTTTATTTTTTCTTTCCTCTCCCTAATTTACGAGATATTTATTTTAAATATTCAAAATTTTAGTACGATTAGTAGTGATATTAGTCGGTTCAACCGCCGTTCTTGTTTTTTAAAATTGTAATAACTCTGGAACGAATGGTCAGAAACGGGTACTGAAAAGGAATATGTGACTCATTTTGAAGAGTAGAAACCGAATCTACAAAATGGCATGTTGGTTCAATTGAACCTACCTACATCGTGTAGGTCAGTTTTTTACTTTCTGGTTAGAAAATTTATTGGATAGAATTGTGTAAAAGCCGTAAGTAGTAAGGGTTCAGTAACGCTTTTAGTCTAAAAGTGGGTAAAAATGGGTCTCCAAAAATTAGAATAAAACTTGATGAAGTTAAGAACAAGTTTTCTCTATTAAATACAATTTTTACAAATCGATGTATTTATTGATTTTATGGTTGATTTCCTATTAAACGTCTTCATGCTCCGATATAAAATTGCTCAAATATTCCTGTCCTGATATTAAAAAAAAATAGACTAAATAAATTTCAATTCCAAAACGATAAAATAAATTTACGAAATTTACTACTTACTGCTTTCAATAAATTGAAATATATTTGGTGAACATTGAAATACATTCATTTCTTCTGCCAAAATTGTAGTCAACAATTTTAGATTTTTCTATGAACCCAACGATTTATGTTGTGTAGAAATAAGAAAAAATGTTATTATAGGAAAATCTAAAATTTTTCAGGTCAAAAAGTATAGGGTAAAACTTCAGCTGCAGTGTGAATATTGCACGACTTAAAAGTTTGGATGAAAGTGAATGAATAATTAATGCTTCTATTATTTATTAAATCGTTAATCAATAATATTTCCGTGAAGAATAACTCTAAAAACGGTTCTAAATTCATGTAACAGGCACTATCTCAGCTGAATGTTTCAACCTTAAATGAACCCATATCTACATAACGAATAGACCAGAGACTTGATTCCGACAGTTTTCTCTGCATTTTCGTATATATCTGTTTGACACTACAGCTCTATATATTTTATTCACCATCCTGTCATTTTAGACATAACGAAATTAGTCGGTACAGCAGTTAGAAAATTTTACATGGCGAATGAAAGTCGACAGGAGGAGGACAAAGAGGAATGGAAAAGGTGTTGGAGAGACATGAAAAGTAATGTATTAAAATTAAAAATTACGAAGATATGGTATGTTCTATTTACAAAATTTTATAGGTAACTGGAACAAATTGATTATATTGCATTTAAGGAAAACCAAAGGGATTCTGACGGGATTTCTCGATTTATTTAAAAACTAATCGAAATGGGGAAATTTTAAGGGGGGACGTCGAGAAATTGTATGTACTGCATTATCTACTGTAGAACTTCGTTCAATACACAATAGATGGCATATTTTGCCGACCGGTATATTTGTTTTTTATCAAAATTGCAATCCCATTATATCTACGCTATAATGCTACAATATACGCTCTAATCTAATTTGATTATTTATACTCACGAATTTACATTCATGTTATCAAATATTTCTCTAAATCCTTTACTTATTTTCAAAACACTTTAATCACGATCACGACACCTCTTTACTAGTCGGACAGAAATATTGAGAACCAAACTCATGTAAAATTTCAACGAATGACTTGTAGGGGAATGTTAATAATAATAAATGGTAGGGTGCTGTAATATCCAGCGTGGCGAATAAAAAAAATCGAGCTTAAACGTAATTTTTCTTATTCAGGCAGGCTTAAAATTAAATTTTAAATTTTACTGTCGATAAAGAAGTATGCTAACTTATTTTCTGTTTTATTGAGTTATAAAAATGTAGAGAAAACTAACGGAGTCCAGCCATAGACCTAGTGTGTATGAGTAATGGTAAACAGATATGGGAGGTTGCAATACTTGCTAAGTTTTGCCTGTTTTTTTCTTTTTTTACGCTTGCTGTCGATTATTTTTTATTACCTGATGTCGGCATCAGTTTCAAGATTATTACACTCCTTTTTATAATGCATTACGGACCCTTATAGATCTGCCCCCCCCCCCCTCGCGAGGTTTCGCACCATTGTAGTTCCACTACTTATAAGCCGCTATTACTTAAAAAACATTTTCAGATGAGCCTCCAGCTCAAAATGATTGACTTAATAATTATTGCAAGAATTGGAACAACAATTTTCTGAAAAGTTCGCGAGTTTATCGAAAATGGACGGATCCGAGTTTATCGCAAATCCTTATTATATTTTATATGGGCTGGTTTTAAGAGTACTTGGAAAATCGTTGGACAATTTAATTCTCGTCAATATGAATGAAGAAATAATTTTCTGGAAAGTGCGAACAGTACTCTGGGCAGAACCGCTATATTTCCTTGATAACAATTTCTTACACAAATAATTTACTGCAAAATGGTATAATTAATTATAAATAAGTACATCTGTGCGGGTTAATAATAGTCATACTTAAGTAGATCTTAAACGTTCTAAAGATATCTTACTATTTTCTGGTTATCGAAACGAAGTATTAAGCTTTTCACACAAATACACCTGCAAAACTAATAAATAAGTTATTGTTTGAAAAAAATCTCCTAATGACATTCATCATTTTACAGAAATAAGATATCTAGTTAGTATATAGATTTCATTGGTTATTTTCATAATAATCTAACTAAAAATTAAAATGGAACGAAGTTTATATTGTTATTATTATGTTGTTCATTTATATTGGTGTTCTAAACCACGGAACTACAAACTTATATTGCTTTATTATATTTTAATCATAAATGCATGTTTGCCCGTAATATCTAATTAATATGCAGTCTATAACTTTCTTAGTTAATAAAAATAATAATATAATAAAAGTTTTACGTCAATGGTTTCACGAAAATAACGATAGTGATGTAATGTTGAGAAAAGATAGGCAACATAGTTGATTCAACCATTTTAATTCTATATTTACGGTGAATTTTTCTTAATTAGTATATAATTTTAAATTTTATATTCTCAAATCAATCATGTATATTTTAGACAATTTAGAATGGTGTTCAATTTAATTTGGTTAATGATCCAATTTGTAATACTTTCATTTAAAATGAATGTTAAATTTGAAGGGAATTTACATATATTTATGTGAAGGTATTTTATAAATCAATAAATAATTGAGATTATGTATACTTTTCTGTTGTAATGAATTAGGGAATTAGTTTCATTTATATTAAGTTTATTTAGGATAAACAATTTAATTAATTACCCATGCTTGCATATGTTTCGGCGGATGATCAGGTGCTATCGATCCGTTCGATCTGGGCAACAGTTGAAGAGCTCCATGTTGTCTACGTGCTCCAGATGGTGTTCTTGCTTCATGCATTAATGGGATTTTTGATGATCCTTTATCACTCGTTAACACCAATTCCCTTTCAATCTGAAAATTAAGAAACTATTGTTGTATGAATGTAACACAAAATTTATACAAATCATTATTATTATCATATTTTTGCAATATTTTTACAACTCATAAATAATTAATATGTTTATGTATTCTTAAAATATATTATATTCATTTTTCTAGGATTCAAGATTTTATGATCTTTTTATAAGACTTGTGAATTTTAAGAGGCTATTTTATTCAAATAGAAAACAATGGTTAGTATATATTTAAAATAGTAGAGAAGTATTACATTTGAAAAAAAAATCATGTAATTATGTGTGAATTTTCTCAGTAGATGTGGGTCATCTGCTAAATAAGATATTTTAATTTATTATGAGAGATTTCGATTTATTATTTAAAAAAATAAAATACTGAAAGATAAAATAAATTAACTATGTTTATTAGGAGATTAACCAATTTAAAATGTGGGTAAAACAGAACTTTTGAAAATTGAATAATTTAAGAAACTCCAAGGTTGTCACATCACATCACATAACTTCCATTTACTCTTCCGTCAGTTTATAATATTTTTAATGAGAAAAATATAAATCATTAAGTTAATTGTTGATTGATGTCGAGAATTTCGGAAGATAAATGTAGGTTGAGATGGAACTGAATTGTCATTCTTTTTTCTAAGAAACAATTTGAATCCTCCCTAGATTAGTTTCAATTTTAACTTTATTTTAGAAATGTATTATTGTAAATATTGGATTTCAATATGGTTTTTATATAGCAGTATTTAAGTTCTAGTTATACTTTATGTAAAGCTATTACCACGGATCTAAGAAGATGAAGCATGAGGCCGACATGTAATATTCAGAAAATATCTCTTAATCTCTTAATTAATAAACTAAATCTAAATAAGTCATTTGTATTATATAGATAGGACTACCTAAAAAAAGGCTACTGCAGTTTTTTAATAAAACTGATGGAGTAATTTTTTTGAATTTGGAATTGAATCCCTTTCCAGGAAAATTCTAGTAATAAAAAGAAGAAGTGAATAGAGATTACATCCCATGAGAAGGTAGAATGTGATCCTAGATAGCACATTGAGTACCGTGCTGGTTTTGGTTCTGAAACTCGATAATTAATTTTATTGTGGCGTCGCATTAATTAGAATACCAAACTTTCTAAGGGTGCGAACAAGTTGGAGCTCCGATAAACGATAAGCGATAAACGATAGGTCATAAACGATACAAGCAACGAAAAAGAAGGCACGCATTTGTGTGGAATACCTGCATACAAATGCGTGGCTTCTTTTCGTTGCTTTTATCGTTTATCACTTATCGTTTATCGCTTATCGTTTATCGGAGCTCCAACTTGTTCGCACCCAATAAGGCTTAATAGGGTGATATTATTGTGGGTTGAAAATTGTTTATAATAAAAACCCACTAATAAGCTTAATCGAAACGGGGACATTGAAATTTACAGAAATACACTTCATTTTAGGTGATATGAATGCCTAAATATGGACGATTTAACTGAGAGTGGACTATAAATTGTAAGATGGCAAAGAGAAGATAATACTATACGAACCATTGACAAAACTTAAACTTACTTATCTCATAAGCAGTGAATTTCCATAAATATTCCAACCTTCAATTCAAGATAGAGGGTTCAATATATATTGTGGTAGAAACAGCGTCTCAATTCGAATTCAAGTTCGTCTCTAAAGAAACCAAATGCATATTTGAATATATGATCGATTTAGATTTAAAACTCGTTGGTTCGGTATTTTATGTATCACTGTAATGGTTTTCCACACGAGTGATTATAATTTATTTGAAATCATTCACTAAGTAACTGGATCAACCGAAGTAATAAGATTTTGGAGGCTGAGGGTGTCATATAATTTGTACAATATATTTTTTTGCGAAGTATGTTAGAGGGATGAACCTTATTTTCTCGAAATTCTGAATTTTTGTTTTACCTAGAATAACTTTATGAATATTAATAAATATTTCTGTTCTTTTCTTCCATTTACTCCCAAGATAATTATGTTAGATATAACACGATTGTGCGGATCGCATATAAATCATAATTATATTCTCATCTGGGATTATATTTATATTTCCTTTTCAAGGAATCGATTTTACTCTAAAAAAAATGAAAGAAATAATGTGCATACATTTTATAATGATAAAATAACAGGTTTTTATCTATACTTACAGGAAATTTCGATGAGTGTGTCCGCAAGGCAACATTAACCATTCCCGTTGACATATCATTTTGCGCTGTACCCGGAATGGATGCATCGCTGTACATTGACGATCCGCCTGGTGGTTGTGGAGGCATCCTATACGGTGGACTTAATGGTTTTGGTGGTGGAACCGGTTTGTATACTGAATTTGGTAAATAAGATGAAAAATCATTGCCAGCCACTAAAATTAAAAAAAAAACGTTTCGTTAATTTAACAAATAAATAATTTATTAATGTAAATGTGTGTTTCAAAAGGATACATCAAAATTTGTAAATATTATTAACTTTATTTGCTATTCCTATTGATTTTGTATACCTGATAAAATTCTTCGACATCTAGGCCTTTGCTGTTTAACTTGCCTAACAGTTCGAACACGCATTTCATTGAATTCTTAAAATTTGATTTCACCATATATCTTTCCAGTTTATCAATATCATATGTCTTTTAAAATATTTCACCATTTCTTTAATTTATTACTGAATGATTTCATAATTGGTTGTACAATCTTACTACCTATTTATATTTCAAGTAAACAATTCATATCCTGCATGTGTCTTTTTTTTTTGTTTTGCATTTAATTTGATTTTATATGATACAATTAATTGTAAAATAGAGTGGAGCTCTTATCATTGTTTTCTATATACATATACTAGTAATATAAAGTATATAATCGAATTTACCTGGCCAAAAAAATAAATAACATTCTTTTACATTAGATTAATTAATTTCTAAGACAATGGAGAGATTGAACAGTTTCCCATCATTATTGTTGATTTAACGTCAATTTATTGTTTGAAAGTAAAACTGAGGTAGCAATAATTGACTTATAATTATTCGTATTGCCGCACTTAATACGAGATATCTAAATTTACTTACATTTTAAAGAAGAAATCGACATTTTCTATTTTACAAATATTATATAGTAGTCTCTTGAAGAATTTCATGGAAAATAATTCCAGGAAAATAAGTTACTATTTGGATTTTTTTCAGATTTTAATGACTTAAAAAATATACGAATCAATTGTAAGCCAAGTTACTTCAGAAATATAATTAATTCATCCCCAGTTCTCTGAAGTGTGATGGGATTCCTATATCTCAGTTTTAAATTTTGGAAAAAAAATCTGGATATTCAGTCATTTCTCACTCTTTCACTCTTCTCTACCAACAAATAATTATTACATAATTAAATTACCCAAATTAGGGTAGTTCTTGGAATTAAAATGTGCAAAAACTAGATTTCAGTATATTATAGGAGATTTGTCAACTTATTTTCTCGCTTAATGGCAAATATGCTTTAATTTAAATGGGTCTGAACACTCGTCGGAGCCATATCCTGTAATTTCAATAACAGAATTGATAATTATTGTAGTTGGGAGAGGTGATCCCCTACGCATATCAAAAAACTTCTTGAAGTTTTTTATTAAATTGCTATAAAGTCTTCAAGAAGATATTTATACCAGTGGCGTGCGGTCAACATATCCATAAGGTGTGCAGACTTCTATGACCACTTAACAAAATGACACAGACTTTATCATATGCGTCTGTTTTGTTCAACAGAACACCCAGCGCTATTTCAGTTCATTATTCAGTGCTATTTATAGAGTGCTTGCTGAATATTTTCTTCGGTTGGAAAAAATGTAAAGACGCACACAGTTGGTTTGACAGTTAGGTAAAAATAAAAAATTAAATATTGGAAAAGTTGAAAATTATCTAAGAAAAATCAAATATTCGTAAATGCTCGCATCGAGAAATTTAATTATCGGACATCGCGACGTTTGATCCGGATTTCCGGATAATTTTCTTCAGATTAAAAAAAATGTAATGATGCAGGAAGTTTATAAATTAATTAAGGAAAAATACAAAAATATCAAAATTATTCTTTTCGTACAAAAGCTCTGCAAAAACTTAAAAGCTCCCAGAAAGCTTTGTTTTCTGAACCATATATTTCACGTCTTAAAATATATTTTCTATCCAATAACAATCCTTTAACGATTTCCGAATTTTCTCAAAAAAAGCATAAACATTTCTAAAGCTCATTGACAGGTTTGGATTAAATGTTATTTGATATAATTTGGAATCGAATTTTTATCCGATTCATTAAATTTAAATGAAATATAGAATTCTCGTAGAAAGCTTATCCAAACTAGGGTGAAACCCCAATAGTCGGACACTTACGCGTTTTAATGTATATAATTTACTTTATTTCAAATCTGCTGCAGCTTTTGTCGTCACCTACATTTTTAGAAAATTCTACAGGAGTAAGAGTAACAGTAATCGGACATATAATTCTAATAAATGAAGTAAAATACTTAGGGAAATTTCATGGGCATGTTGAATTCAAATATAAATATTATAAATCACAAGTGTCCGAAGTCCGACTAATGGGTATTGTTCGGCTGTTTCAATCTAAGGTTTATTCGATTCACTAAATTTGGATAAAATATGAAATTATCGTTAAAAGTTTTCTAAGCTCATTGTAAGCTCAAAGATAGCGGTAAGTTTCGAATTTAATTTTTTACGTTTTAAAATCAAATTTCCCTCCAGATATCGGTCCATTCACAAAATTCCAAATTTTCTCAAAAAAAAAATGCTTCAAAAATCTTGAAAGCTCATTGAAAGCATATATTTATGCAAAGTTCAGGCCGATAGACAAGAAAGGGTAAACAAGGGCAATGAAGGAATTCAATCAAGGTATTCATGATAATTTGCCATCAATTCAATTCATTAAAGCTTTTGAAGAGATTTTTATTTTCCACAGAGCTTTTTAACGCTGATTTAATTCAAATTTATTTATGGGGAGATAAAATCGATTTGATAATGAATAAAATAGTATTTTAATTAAAAGCTATGGGTAAGCTTCTGGAAGTTTCTTAAAGCTCGTTTCAGATAGTTTTAAATTTCAATGACGTAAAATTATTGGGATAGAAAATAAATTTTAAATCGTATAAATTTAATACCGGAATGTAAAATATTCTTCCAGCTCTTAATTTTCCCCCGGAACTTTTCAAAGAAAATTTCAGATTTCATTTAAATTTAATTATTGGAATAAAAATTAGATTCCAAATTAGATTGAAAAAAATTATAATATTTTAATTAAAAACTTTCGATGAGCTTTTGAAACTATCTTAAAGCTTTTACAGATAATCTTCCATTTCGCTGTTTTTAGATTGGTAGGATGGAAAATAAATTTCAAAGCTTATAAACTCTTATCCAATACAATACCTACACGTCGATGGGAAGGGTATAGTATAGTATAGTATAGTATAGATCTTAGGAAACAAGACTTCAAGTACCACGTATCTTTCACTGATCGTAAGAATCCCCAGATAGGCCAGATTTCGAGACTTTATTTGCAGCACCTTCCTGCCCCCTCATAATTGAATCAGTCAAAAAAATTCGAGTTAGCAATTTGCAGCAATAAAAATTGGTTACGGTGATTTTGTTGATATTTTAGGTATGCTCTACGCCTTCTCCGCATTATACTGCATGCCACTGATTTATACCATCTCTTAAACATATTTAAGAAGTCTCCCATGATTCAAATTTCGCACAACATGTTTCATACTGAGTAAACTTATTCTGAATCTATGATTTCATCAAATATTACTAATAAGTTGAAATACAATTCAAAATTTGGTGCGTTGGGATTTCGACTTAGGCAGAATTAACTGTATAATATTTTATTTCTTGATTTCTCGTAAGGAATTGTGTTCGTAAATGATTGAAATCAATGGAATTCGCTTTCGGCTTATAATCAAATTTACGTTAGTAGATTTTATATATTCTCTCTCGTCTATAAACTTTGAACGATTTTGTAAAGCACACTACAATGAAGTTCAAATTACTACGTTCTAAGTATGCCAACAATCGAATCGATGAAAATGATAGATTGAATTAGCCTTCTAGCATTATTATTTATCACAAGAGCCTTGTATAAATATATAATTTATACTCCAATATTTGTATGCACCTCTTTCCAAATATTCTTTCTTTAAAATGACATGATGAGTATTATATTTTTCAGCAAAATAACAGTAAGTATATTTTATAAAGTGTTACAGTTTTACTAGCAAAATATTATTTATAACTAATTTAAATAACATAAATTTATAATGAAATTAAAAAATAAAAACAAGTCATAAAACTTAAATAATAAATATTAAATAATTCCATGAACGTAATTATCAAAATTAATTTTATTTTATTATGAAGGCAAATTATTTCCAAAAGAAAAGTATCATGAAAGAATTAAGGGGGTATTCTGTTCTAGAGGCATGAATTTCAGGTAATTTTTGCAGTGACGTAAAAAAAAAGCAATCAATATTTTTACTATCCATTTTTTTTTCAGTTATTTATTAATATTACGAGAATAC
>JANTOP010024282.1:0-12651 GCA_027564815.1 Symmerus nobilis | reverse complement strand
AATCCCGGGGAATATTTGATTCTAATCCCGGGATTTCGGGTTCACAGAATTGTACGGGATCCCGGGATTTCGGGATCACGGGATCCCGGAATTGCCATCTCTAATCATAACCAGCCATGCACGTCATATTTGATAGTGACGATGATAGAGATAGAGATAGGTAACAAACATAGAGATAAATTTAATTTATTGTGAATTAAATTGTTATAGCCATTTCTACGGTCATATCTAAAAGATCTTAAACAAGATACCAAAGTAGGGTTACCAACCCTTATCTAAAGACACCAAAGTTTGACCTAAACTCAAATTTTTGCCTCCCCTGAAAGAAGGTAGGGCCCTTTTGCCTGTCACTATCGCATACTTACATACTTAGCCTTTATAGGTCTTATTGGATATTATATTGAATTTCCACAAATTTACCGATTTATACCTAATTTACCTATTTTTTCCAAATATTCTAAATTTTTATGAAATAAACAACTCTTCAATTGGAGAGTATCTTTTTCGAGCATTATTTTATTCCGGGACGAATCCAGAATCAAATTAACTGAATTATTATTATAGTTTGGATGCCATTTTGAATTGTGAAAATTATATTTCTAGGTCATTATTCATCGGTAAGAAAACTCTCCAATACCTAATTTTCTTCATCGCTGTTGTGCAGTAAATTAAAATATATAACAAATGCAAAGATAACACTAGTTTACAAAATTCAGGCAATTTTTAAGCCATAACATTTGACTAAACAAAAATTAAGAAAGTAGAACGGTTTTCGAGATATTGCTAAATTTCCGTATGTTTGTTTCATTATTAAAAAAGTGACTTTTCTTAATTGCAGATATCTCCGGTTCTAGTTGGCCGATTGGAAAGTATTCTTTATCAAATTAAAGGCAATTGAATTTCACATCAAGAGTCTATAACACACTTTCGAATCAGATTTTCCGTTAGGGTACTATTTATTAATTTGTATCAAATTTGACATTAAGAAAATTTTTTCGTTTGTATCTATGAATTACACGCAGAAAAATTTTTTTTAGACCCGTTTCTTTATTGGGCAATAAAGCCTGCGGTGAGATTTTGTCACAAGGAAACTCATATATATTTTTACTGCGTAGATAAAATTTATATGAGTTTCACTGTCGACTCGCATCGATCCGACTTAGAATCCCGCAGCTGATCTATTATAAAGAAAATAAGCAATTAAGCATATATGCTTTTCAAAATCGGTTAGAATGTATGAAAGTTATAATCTATAAATTCGAAATTATTATTCCCATCTTTCAGTGTCAGTATACTTTTCTATAATTTACCATCAATAGCCATAATAAAAGATGTCCTTTTTGCAAAAGCTCGAACAATAAGGAACTCTTAATTGAACTTAAAGTCATAATTATATGCACTTTTTGGGGGTTCCCCCGGTGTTGGCAACACTAGTACCGATTGTTAGGTTCGAGAAAAATAATTTGGAAAGAATGAAAAATTAACTAGTTGGCGTATTATAGAAATTAGTTTTTGATGTATGACAGGGTAAAAACTATTTAATTTAAAGTTTTTGCTTCTTATCGTTTAAAATTAAATTATTTTATGGAAAATATTAAACGTTTATTATACAAGAACATACTCTTAATTCGGTTTTCGATATTCCGCGGCCCATCTCTAATACCCGGAATTGAATATACATGAGAAAACTACCCAACTTTAACTGTCTTTTTCTCAGAAACCGTATGGTCAATGTGGCTTTATCTATACTTTAATACGGGCTTTTGTGAAAAAACTAAACAGATTATTTTTGCTGGAGGAAAGAAATTTAGGTACATTTTTTATTTTGCTTGAATTTATTTTTCTCAGCCTCCAATAGTTGTTAAGCCAGACCCCCTGGTTAAAGTGTTGCTATGCTTTAATAAAAAAAATTGGATGATGTATAGGATTGTATAATATAAGAAAAAACACTCATTTTAAAAAAAAAAGCCGGTTTTCTGATAAGGAACGACTTTTCATTCCAGCTTCTGGACAGCATCGATAGTTTTGGCCTCCCTATTATCAAAAACCTGGCACACCCCGTTGCGATATATTGCCTAGTATTTTTTTTATGCAATAACAAAAAAATTGCTCTTTTCAAGTTGATAAATTTCGAGCCCCTTAAAATAAATCCAACATAAAGTATTCAAATTTAATTGTATATTATTTAACGTCTCATATTCGTCATATTTTTTATCAATATACATAATGCAAAAAAACAGCATATAAAAAATATACAAGTTAGATATACATTACATGGCTGAGTTACAATACATGCCATAAAAAGTATAATATAGGACATATAGGTATTTTGCTATCCAATAAATATATAACATTGAGAGTAGCCTGGTATCTAGGTATCAGAGGTTTAATATTGTTTTGCTTTGTTTCTTCAAATTTTGAACTTAACAAATTATCAAAATATTTGCATTGTTATTTTTGGACATTTTGCCGTACCAATTTTCTTTTGCTATATTCGTTCATTTTATTGTTGCAATATTTAAAAAAAATTAAATTTGTGGTTTACCTAGAAAGTGGTTCACCTGTTATCTATGTATTAGAGGTTGATTATTAATAAATGTACTAAGAAGTAATTAACATCAAGATTTTGTAATAAAACAACAATTAAATTAGAGCTGCTGAGAAAGTTTTCTTTAGTGGCGGTGCGCTGTTATATATTTAACATGGATAAATTTTATATGTAACTATGAATGCATTTCTCTACCCTCATGAGTATATTTTCCACCAGTGTACGTACTTTCTGTTACGTTTTCTTGTTAGGCATTCTCCAATACTTTTTACAACCTATTTTTATGACTTTCCTCCGATTTTCATCAAATTAAATTTCAATGGTAAAGGGTATAAATATTCCCTTGGCGGTAGGCGCTGGGCCCCCTCCCTATAGATTAAGCCATTCAAAGGTAATGGCAATGTACATTTACATATCGTGTAGCTTATATTCATTATACCCTCGTGTGTAAAATTTTTATGAAAATAAATTATTGATAATTGATAATTCTTTATTGACACCATATGAATTATGCTTAATTTATTCTATTGGGTGGGCAATAATGATAATAATAAAATGCATTTTTTAAGAAAACAACACAATTTCTTGATAGAATGAAATAACAAATAACTATATTTAGTAATGTATTGCCCATTTGGTTCCGATGACCCTTTGCCAGCTTTTGGCAACTTCGTGATACCGGGCTCATTGACATAAACTTTTCGTGCTTATCAACAAAAAACTGAACCAACTGCGTTTTGACATAATCATAATTATTGAAATTCTTACTAATCAAGGAGTTTTGCAAACTTCGAAATAAATTCTAATATGATGGGGCAGATTCAGGACTATACCTATGGTGGATTGTGGCAACACATCCCAACCAAGTTCCAATCATTTTTGACGAGTGATCAAAGGTGTCATGGTGTTGTACAAAGTATATTACCTTTTCGATTTGCCAATATTTGCCGTGTTTTTTTAATCGCATTGTTCAGTTTCGATGGTTGTTGAATGTAATACCTCTGAATTGATCGTTTGTTTGCGTGATAAAAGTTATTGCCTTTGTAATCCCACAAAACTGATAACATTACCTTCTTTTGATGGATATCAGCTTTAGATGTTGTTTCAGTTGGTCCATCTTGTTGCTCCACGATCTTTTTCGATTTACATTGTTGTAGACAATTTAATCGCTAGTTATCAATCGTTACAAAATGGAGCATTTCGTAACGTTTCATAAGCAAATGGCAGATGAGGAATGGATGGGATGGAATTTTAGTACATGAGGAACATATATCGAGTTTTTTTTCGTAGCCATGTTTTAAACACTTTTCGATGCATTTATGTGATTCTGAGCTTCTCTGTGATTCACTGAGATTCTCTGCAATCTCACGTGTTTTACCATGACGATCTACATCGATTATTGCTTTGATTTAGTCGTCATCATCTTCAACTGGACGACTTGAACGTTGTTCACTTTTGAGTGAAAAATAACCAGAAGGAAATTTGGCAAACCAAATTTGATACTGTCTTTTATTAAGGGCTTGTTACCATCCACAGTTATATATTTTTGTATGAGCTTGAGATGCATTTTTCCTTCGTGGAAGCAAAAAGTAGCCAATGTAAGATGAATATATTTATTTTGATTTTCCATTTTTCACCAAAAACTAAAAAAAAACTGCACAATCAATCGATACGAAATTACAGAATGACGATTGAAGTACTAACATACGTACTAACGTAAGTTTGACATTTCGAATGCGTCGTCGAAACATACGTCGAAATTTATTAAAAGTTATCTATATGTACATCTACGGTGTTATTTATTAGTTGCCAACCTAATAATATATATAATAAATCCATTATATCTCAAATCTGTACTTATCAGAAATCAAATAACAATGTATTATTCAATTGTATTGATTTGTTATTTTCCTCAATTTATTATAAATATAAATGCGATTGGATATTATATATACAGAAAAATAAATATTGATTGAGCCCTTTGCGTGATAGTTGGAAGGGAAATTCCAATATTATTTCTTAATAACGAATTGAATGGGTTTTTATTATCATTTCCACATGTATTTTGAATTCTGAATATTTGATATGAAATCTTACTATTGTTTAGTTGATAATTTGATTGCCTAAGCATTTGTAGTTGTACAATATGAAATAATAATTTAATAGGTCGACTTAATAACGAAAATTACGTCTTAATATGTATGACTTTAAATAACATTTCTATTTTGAATATAATTTTTCCTTGCTTTTATAATAATGGCATGATTTTCTTTCATAAATTTTCTTTTGGTTATAAAATTACTAACAGGCACGAATTGATTTTTGAGTATGGGAATTTCTAACTAATTTTTTATTTATATCGAAACCCAGAACGTATATT
This sequence comes from Symmerus nobilis, assembly GCA_027564815.1. NCBI lineage: Eukaryota > Metazoa > Arthropoda > Insecta > Diptera > Mycetophilidae > Symmerus > Symmerus nobilis. The sequence continues at coordinate 7,723 of JANTOP010024282.1, read as the reverse complement.
TTTAAGTTTTAAGTGTCCACAAGTATAATTTAATCGATTAGAAATTATGCCTAAAAGGGTAAATTATAAAAAAGTTTAATTTGGGAAATCATGAAAATGAATTTAAATTATTTTTATAAATAAAATTCGATGTAATATAAAGGAAAAATATTTGATATATTATAATCTAGGAAATTTAGTTTGTTTAATAGTAATCGATTATTTAAAATCCATCAGGATCAAAAAATTCTTTTAAGGAATTTCTCTGTCTGATAATTTTGTAAATAAAACATAACATGATTTATGTTTGTTTTTTTTTTTACCATTAAAAAGATAATAATTTCCCATCATTAAACTGTCCAACCCAGATCAGTAATTCATATCACAACTCATTATCTTATACTTTCGAATTTACGAGTAAATATTTTTTTATACCCGAAACACCTCTAAAATATAATTACACTACATTTATTATTTTGTACAATAATTTACTCTTATTTGAAATAATGTATAATGCACATGACTATATTAAATGTTATGACTTCGGCTTGTGACAAATTAACATAAATAGTCAAATTCAAATTAGCAGGTTAATTTAATGTCAACACATAAAGAACTTTCTCTTAACAAAGGGAGATTTTATTTTATTGAGAAATAGTAGGATGATAATGTGATGCATTTTCTTACTAGATAATACTCGTACCTAGGCACTATATCTGTGGCTCCAAGCATTAACCGCTTAAGTCGTTTTTTGCAATTTTTCAGGACAGCGATTTAAAATTTTATAAATTTATTCCAATACATGAACTTACGCGATTTTGCATTTCTTCAAATAGCTATATTTTGGTCAAATTAAAGAATTCGGTTGAGAATTGTTGTGGGTATACGCAATCGTGCGTGAAGAATACGATGGCATAACTCAATTTCGTCTTAAGTCCAATTAAGCGGTTAATGCTTGGATCCACAGATATAATTGCAAAACCTCTTATCTAAAAGATATTTGTAGATTTTACTGACAGTTTACAGTACTTTTGAACATAGGTAAGTATTTAGTTTTCCAAGGAGATTATGAAACAATGTATAAACTATAGAGTTACAGAAATATAACGTAAAATACTGAATTTCTACTATACAGACAGGGATAAAATAAAACATAAAACTTTTAAATGGGCCCACATAAATTTCCACCAATCCACTAATCACATCGTAATTGTGAGAATAATAAATAATTGTGAGAAATAAATGACTGTGCGCTTTTATGAATGCTTAGAAAGTTTATAATACATAATTTACTTTTTTACGTTATTTATTGTAACTAGAATCCGATTGAAAGAAAAAAATTCAAATATGTTATTTGAAATATTGTGGATGTGATTCAAAAGGACTCCAAATATTTCTTCACATTAATTGGCATTCTGGTAGCTATCCTGTAGGATTATTTTGTAAGATTCTTTCCATCGGTCAAAGGGGAATTCTTGCATTGAGGAATAGCTCCCATTATACGTCCATGGCCAATAATAAATAGTATACTCAAATATTTGATAAATGTTGTAGGATAGGTATGTAACGACTACTAATATAGTCGATTGTTTTTCATAGTCGAATGTGGCCTCGAAACACATAATTTTGTATACTATACATTTAAGCTAGCTAGGGGCGCATCACCAGCCCATCACCGAATTTAATAGTCGAATTTAAAACCAAAAAGGGCGGTAGGAAACCAGACATTAAATTGAAGAATTTAAAGTCTATTTTAAAAACGCGAGGAAAAAGATTATGGAAATATAGAACAATGGACCGGCTCGGTGAATGATGTTGCCAGGAATTGATTTTGGTAGAAACGCTTTGGGTGTAGAACAAGAAAGTTAGAAATATAGGTGAAAATTAATATTAAAAAAAGGAATCGGCAAGCTGTTGAAAAGGAACATCACGAATACAGGAAATGGAACGTCTAGATTCGGGAATAAACAATTCAGGTGATGGGCAAGAATAAGAAATAACTAAAGAAATATGTAAGTGTTTTAAGCCATATTAAATTATTAAAATTCAGCATACAAGTGTTTTATTTGCATCTCACCCCTCGACTCACCCATTATCCAAAAATTTATGTACGGTTCCCTTGAAAAAATTAAAAGTAATTGCAAAATTAAAGGGACCATTACAGGTAAAATAACAATAAGATGGAGCATGGAACAGATATTTAAATGAACGATATATAGGGTATCAAATTAACGCCACCCATCTTTATTAAAATAAAATAAAAAGTTCATATTGTTTTCATTTTCATATAATTTTTTCGCTGTGTACCAGTGGTGCATTAACACGAAGGTGAAAGAGGCAGTGGCCTCAGGGCCCGGAGTCAAGAGGGGTCCGGGAAAAAAGGAAAAAAGAGATAAAAGAAGAAAGGTAAAAAGGAAGAAAAGAAAAAGAGGCAAGAAACAAAACAAAGTCAATGCCTCTAAGTACATACTTACAATATTACTTTATCTGGTTTTAGGGATAAATTAGGATTAGAAATGTTCAAAGTATTGTTCGTCGCTAGCCACTATCTTTTCCTATCTTTCTGGCAGCATACGGATTCCGCGGCAAAAAGAGGTCCCGTCTTTTGAGGCGGTCCACGAATCAACCCAGTTTTTGCATTGGTCGGATGAAGTGATGTGCTGCTCAGCCAGGCCATGCATCATCGATCTGAAGAGATGGGAGCCGTACGGAGCAATGCCTGGGCGATACGGTAGGTGGGGTAGGATTTCCCATTTGAGTGTTTCCATGTACGTTTTCACAGGCTAAGCAACACGAGGCTGAGTATTGTCGTACTGCGAAATAACTTTGTTATGTCTTTCAACATATTGCGGCCGTTTTTCCTTCAGTGCACGGCTCGAACGCATCAATTGTGTTCTATAGCGAGCTCCTGTAATTGATTCGTTACGTTGAAGTAGCTCATAGTACACTTCAAGCAGCCGATCCCACCAAATACATAGCATAAGCTTGGATCCATGAATATTGGGCTTCACCTTTAATGTTGATGATTGTTCGGGCTCAACCCATGATTTTTTACACTTTGGGTTATCGTAGTGGATCCACTTTTCATCGCTAGTTACTATATATTGCAAGAAACCCTTCCGTTTGTGCCGTTGGATCAGTTGTTCGCACATGAAAAAACCACGCTCGATATCTCTTGGTTTGGATTGATATGGCACCCAAATTCCTTGCTTTTGAATCATTCCCTATTATGCAAACGTTTGGCAATGATTGAGCGATCAACCCCCAACGAGTCTGCACGTTTGACATGAATCAAGCAATGCCTCTAAATCAGCATCCTCAATCTTTTTGCCTGTCCGGGTCGATCTTAGTTTTCTAAGTCAAAATCACCACTTTTTAACCGTGCAAACTACTTCCGACACTAAAGCATGGTCATCATAAACTTCTTGTGAAATACGATGATTTTCGGTAGCACATTTTACATTTTGAAGTAATGGACTAAAACTCCTCGCAAAAACACTTTATTCGGTACAAAACTCGACATATTTGATGAAGTAAAAAGTGTTTTCTTTTTCACTTCAATTAAGTGATAAATACTAGAAATTAACTATCAGTGAATATTTGGAATATTTCTAATGAATATTTGGAAAATGGGACAAATGAATAAAAAAAATAGTTACGCCATGTTTTGTAAAACGCTACGAAATAAGTCACACTCCCAATACATTTTCGATTATACTTTTTATTGCAACTGTAACATGAGTTGTTTTATTAACAACAAATTAGAGCAATTAAAAAAGGAAACATACTTAACCGTATAAATTTACAAAGGAATTTACAGTTTTATTTTTAATTCTAATTTTTTTCGCAAATTAGGGACCCGAAATAATGGTTTTGCTTCAGGGCCCGATGAAGTGTTAATGCGCCACTGCTGTGTACACGAAAAGCATGAACCATGATGAAGGATTTAACGAGAACATTTTTTTTGAAAACTCACTCACTATCATGGCTACTGTGCTTTTAGCTTATCACGTAAAATTCCAATATAATTTATAAGATAATAGATAATACCAAGAATGATATAATATATGGATAACAAAATTCATAGAGCATTTTTTGACCGTAGCTTCCGAAAAGCTTTTTTTTTTTAGATCCATCAGTAACAAGTAACAATCATTCTGATTAATTCGTATCCTTGGTAACCCGATTATTATATAAAAAAAGAAAAGAATTTGTTTGCATTTCTTTCCCTCTACTTCTAAAATGTTTCTATTTTCTATTCCTACACGCTTTAAAACGATATTGTCATGATTAAAAAAAATCGAGTGCCCCGTTTATATACCGGCCTCTTTACGTCTCCCCTTTAGAAACACAAATTATTTCTATGGAAACATATGAATTTTCTATCTGGTTATAGATATCTTTGATGAAAATAGTAAACTATTTTCTTGCATAAGCTTTGATGATTATTTAAGCTTTTCATCATTGTAATTTAATAAAAATGATGGAGCTAGGAAATTTGTTCTACCGCTGCCTTGTAAAGGATTTTTCTTCTATTAGTTTTATATTTTTTGATAATACTTAGCCCGATATTAGCTTAAGGGGTTATATACGTCCAGATTGAGCAACCATTATTGTTTTAATTTTTTAATTTTTGGATATGTATCTTTAAAAATAGGATAAAAAATGTGTTGGATATTATTAATTAGTCCTTAATCCATAACAAAATACAATGTTTTTATACAAACATTTTTTATAACCAATTATTATAGGTGAAAACGACGATTTTGCAGACCACTGTTGAAAGCCACGGTCGGCACGATATCTCGAGAAGTTTTAAAGATTTTTAGATATTTTTTTATTTAAAATCTTCAGAAATACAGCCTCTATAAACTGTCGAGCCGTTTTTTAAATATTTTATTTTTATCCTTTTTTTATTGGCCATTAAAAATTAAAAATTCTTCATAAAAATAATTTTTTTTTTTGAAAACGTCATAAATTACTCAATATTTTCATAATTAAGATTTTGGCTCGATTTTTTAAACAGTGCCCTGAAACCCATACTTTTTTCCTTTAATTTATTATAAATAATTATTTTAAATTTTATTTTCCTATAGTTTAAGGACCAATGAATAATGTGTAATAACATTTTTCTCTGATTTCTAAAGATACATCGAAGCTGGATGTATGTAACCCCTTAACTGATATTTAGAGCACCAGCTTTAAAAAATGACGAAACATCTTATACATTTCATTAATTAATTTAATTAACTCAATGTAATTGTTCATTAATTCTTTGAGTTGTAATGCAGAAATACAAAAATCTTAACCAGGAGCTATCTATATTTGCATCTCTATTTTTATATTGTATATAGGATTACGAAATACTAATTATTGGTATACAAATATAAATATAAAATAAATGTACCTACACTATATCACTGGTCTTGGTTTAATAATTTAATAAATTAAATATAAATATAGAAACATAGAGTCTAATAATAATCGTGTAAATATTTACAAATAATTTTTATAAGCAATGTCAAATTGTACTGAGATTCCGGTAATCGGTAAATAGTTTCTGGGAAGGTTATACAAGTACAATAGCTCCGCACTGCCCGTACATATAATTGAACAAGACAAAAAGTTTGATAACTATGATCATAATTTAACTTAACGTATACATATATATTGTACAAATGTACAATCTGTATAATAATTATGTATATTTAGATGTATAAATACATAGTACAGTCGACGACAAAAAGCTGGGCACACCAATAAATTTCTACCTTAATGCGAATAGTTAGTTTAATGATCCATACAACTAAACTTTTTTAGGTGCGCTATTATGTTGTCGGGGACTGTATTTTCACGAACTGTAGCACGATTACAAGTAATTAATAATTTATATTGTATTTATATTGCAATTATATGTATAATGGAGTCATATAACTTAAGATGTGAATATATTTTGTCTATAGATTTTATATAAAAAAGAAACCAGACCGTAATTGGCCAAATTAAACAGTATGCGAATATAACTTTTTTACGTTGCCTAAATTAATTTTACGATTTTAATAAACGTTTCTCGGATTATCTTAGAAATATGTTTTAGGGGCATAACAATATATCTGAGATCTTGGAACTAATGATAAATGAACTAAAACTATATTTTTTAGCCTTTGAAATATTTAATATAGCCATATTTAAATTCAGGTATATGGATATTAATGTACATATATACAATATTTTGAAATTATAATAGTTATTCATTTAAGTAACAAAATAATGAATTGAATAATCTGCCATTCGGCCATGTTCGGAATTTCTCGCAGTCAGCAGTACTCGAAATTTCTTACAATAGATTGATATTGATAGCGAAGACAACTTCTATGACAAAATATGAGTATCTAAAATTGGGGATCGTAAAAATGCTAGTCCTTACGCCCGCTTATGGATAAGGCCGCAAACGATAAGCAAAGTTGGAGCGGCGATAAACGATAAAAACAACGAAAAAGGAAGCACGCGTTTGTATGGTGGTGGTTATATTGGTAGCAGTGAGTCCAATATGAACATTGAACACCTGCATACAAACGCGTGTAATGTCTTTCGTTGCTTTCATTGCTATCTAAGGATGGTGGTGTTCTACACCTTTCGCACCCAACCGTGCGTTTCCCCCTTCTTAGTTAGCTTGCCACCTAACCGCGTTGACCAGGTGAGCAATTTTCAGCCGCACGTCGCGGACGTTAAGATAGGAGTTAAGAAAGAATAGACTGCCTGCTATTCTTCCTTATTATGCGGTAGTACATATGATGGACCAGATATCACCGGTGTTTCGGAAATTATCAACGAGCTTGATGATATTGTCAATTATAATTCGCATCAGAAGATTTCGGAGCATACTTCGCCTTACAACCAGGATTAAACCCTTCCTTGTGTTGTATCCGGTGCTCATTTTTGTCCTATATAGTTCACTATAAGATCCACAATAGAGTGATTTATGTCACATCCCAACATAACTCACAATCTAACAATTAAACAAGTACAACAATAAGTAATTAAATTTAAGGTAAATTTTACATATGCTGACTGAACTAAGACATTTTGCAAACTCGAACACTGTTATTTCATGTCCATTCTTTTGGTTCATTCAAATTAGCTGCATTGTAAGATTGGTGACTAAAATTACTATACCTATCCCTCGCTTAACGAAATTAATTCGTTCACGAAAAGTGTTTCGTATATCGAAATTTAGTAAAACGAATTTTGCATTTTTGTAATTTTTTCATATGGTGGCAGTCAATGTGTTAATACATACAGTCTCTAAACAGGTTTAAACAAAAATTTGCTTTCCGTTTCTAGTTAAACTCTGAATTACTCGTCGAATTGAAAAGACGTCTCAAATATGTGACCGAACCCTAATATTGCATAGGCTACAACAACATTATCGAGAACATATTGTAAAGGATAACAATATGAAATTCTTTTGATATTCGCGTGGTACAGTACGGCATGTTCAAAGGAAATTCCGCAGTTTCGATATTAACACATTCCAAATGAACATAATGCGTAATTCGTAAACGTGTAATAAAACTGATTTTATTTACAACTCGTTATCTGTAATAAATGTACAATGTACTTACAGTGCTCGTACTATTTAGACAATTAAATCAAAAACCGAAGATATAAAAAAGACTTATCACGATGGGAGCAATTTCATAATTTCTTGAATATCGAATTTAAAACAATTTCTAGCTACGCC
>JANTOP010024271.1:0-12653 GCA_027564815.1 Symmerus nobilis | reverse complement strand
AGTTTACGGGGGTATTGGGTATTTAATACTCTTAGCATACCTTATAAAAGGCTTTCTCAACCGGATACCAGTTCCAGTTTATTATTGAATATCGGTCCGTTCAAATATTGTCTTCATTATTCAATTATTATTTGTGTTGTAATAAATTCAGAAAGAAATTGATTTTAAATAGTGATAACCGATTTTAGTGTATATCGTTCCTGGTGGATTAATCGGACTATAAAATAAGGATTCTAGCTGAGAGAAAGGGATTCTTATCGTTCATTATTGATGACGACCAACGGATTATTGGATCCCACGGTTGAAAGATTTTCAATAAATAGAGTTATCATTAGAAGAAAGTTTCCCAATAAAATCGAATATATTATAATAGTATTTAATAGTATACGAGTGTACACTAAACAGGATGTTAAATATCAAACTTAAATAAATACACCATTTTACTGCCTTGTCCATAATTAATATTTTATAAATTTTAAAATTGACTTTATAAACTATCCTTAAACATACTATTTATGATATTACTAGTATTAAATTCTCAATACTAATAGAAACATATTAATAGAAACTTTTCAATTCGTAGATGAAAGGAAATACCTGCCGGATATAATATAAAATTCATTTATAGTTATATGCTACTTCAAGTAGTATATTAAAATTTCTCATGCATACGAGCTACTAAAAATTTTTTAATTTAATATTCCTTTTATAACAAGTTTAACATACTCATACTAAATGTTATTATATTAGTGTATGGTATATATAATTCATATATTGGGGGTTTGTCAACAGTCCAACGGGGCTGTTATTATTCAATTAATTAATAAGACCCGTGGATACGGTAACAAGTGTTTTCAATCACCTAATTTTTATTGTTTTAAGTAGGTCGAATAGATTACAATTTAATACTGGGCCAATTAGTATATTTAAAAGTGCATAGTCAGTACAAAATTCGATTTTTTTCTCTCCTGCCACAAGTTTCTACTATAACTCCCTTCCTGAGACTTTGAGTAAATTCGCCTTTGGATACCTATAGCTAACCAATTTTATTTATTCCGAAGTTAGGATGCACTTTTAAATGGTAACAACTGATTAAACAGTGAGCAACTTATGATCAATGTTATATAGCCCAAAAACAATTAAGTCACAAGGAACTCATAAAAGCTGCTGGCCACTGCACAAGATTAGATGAAAAGACTCTTGTGCGTGTGACAGCGGCTATCATGGGCAATCCATATCAACGAATAATATGACTTCAATTATCATCATCGGATCTAGTGGCGATCTAATTTCTCAAATATTTAATTTCAAATAAACAGAAAAGGAAACGATATGTCAACCATTATATTAGAATATCACGATTTAATTGAAAGAGATGTTCGGTATATTGGAGCATGCTGGTCATGTAAGTATAATAACATGGTGAGATCACCTTTGGTTTAATTTAATTTCCCATACAGGGTTCACATTTCTACCATTGGGATCAATTATGTTTTGTTCCACGGGATTCATAATATGCTTCAATGGATTGTTGGATAATTTTAACGGTCACTGTATAAGCAATGCGAAATTGGTGTTCCTAAAAGACGGGAGTAGTAATTCTATAAACCGTCATCATTCTTACTATAACAAAAATACGTATTCGGATACTTGGTTTGGAGACTACTCGTCCAAGTCACACTCACGTGCTACATCTGGTATAGTTCTGATGTACCAAAATTCTGATTCAAAAAGCTTGCTAGGCTATGTAACAAGTCTCAAAGTTTTAAGTCATAATTTTGCATCATATAGCTCCGGGCAGCAAGCTTCTTGAAATGTTATTCATTAATTATTATTCAGCATACCAATTTCAGAATTTTCCTCTGAATGTATGTATATAATATGCTCAAGATTAAAACCTCTTAATTTTCTATTTCAATTCAAGAACGATCATTGAATATTTCAATTGATTATATGCGATCGAGTTGGGGCAATCCATCGACATGTCAATTGATTGAATTCACATCGGCTATGGAACTTTTTGGATCGTTCGCTTGGTTTGGTATCGTCTTATTGATTGGCTATCGAGCTACAAATATAGATAGGTTAGCTATGTTACTATATGCATTTCAGAATTTAAAATTATTAAGTTGACAAATTATTTTTAAGGTAATAAATTAGTGAATTAATCAGGAAATTCACTAACGTCTTTTTCAGCTAACTGTTTAGCTAACGATAATCGTAAAAATCCATAGACTTTTGTAAGAATATCAAATTTTATAATAATAATTTAACTAAATTTGGAGATCAGAAGTAATAAAATCTCATTAATTCATAATTCCCTGAGGAGTTCGAAATTTGGAGAGAGAAATTCTAGAATCGGCTTTCAGATGTCAATGCTAATTTTAGAAATTTTTTCGGAGTCTAAAGCTTATAAGCAACTAAATTAAATCCACATATTTTTGAACTTGAAATTAACTAATTTTTTGATACCAATTGATAGATTTCCATGAGAGTTGCCAGATAATTCTACATAAATTGATGAAAAATTGAGCTTGCTTCTTAACTGCACGTTTCAAACCATATTGTCGTAGAACGATTACGCTAAACCAATTTTTTAATAATCTTAAAATATCATTATACTTCTAGCAAACCCTGGAGAATTGTTACACCATCAATTGTATTCTTTGGAGTAATGATAACCATAAGCCTCACCCACTTGATTTACGTGCATAAATATTTGAAAAATTTGTGCCATGAATTACAAACTTTCTTGCCGCAAGGTCAACTGTACACTTGCGAATATGCATACACATATTTTCAGGACACAAGTAATGTTACACTTCCGGCAAAACTGGACTATCGGCTGTGTTACATATTCGATTCGTTGATATTGGTGATCAGTACGATCGGATTTACAATCATGATTATACGTTGCATTTATGTGATCGATTTTCAATTGATTCGAGTGATCATGTCAACAGTTAATCAGGAAACGGTACAACAGAATATACGATTTGTTGAGAAAGATGGCATCGGGGATTTGGTTAGATTTAAAATCGATGAAGAGGATAATTGAATTTTCCATTGTATATTTTTTCCTGGATTTTGAATTGTAATTTCTTAAATTAAATAAAACTAATACGAAACTTATAGAATCTATAATTCGGTTATAACATTTTTAAATTTGATTAAAAGAACCCATTTCTGATCAACTTCTGAATACAATTTTCCAAAATTTTTATAAATCGATCTGTAGACAGGATCGAATTTAAATTAGATTCATTACTAATGGGATGCCAAAGAAATTGCAGACAATAGTAAAGATATAGGCTGAAATTAACAATAAATTCCTAAGCGGCCTCTTCCTAAAGCATCCAATTGAATAATTATCACATTTTTGGTACGGTGTTGGAATGAAAGTGGGAATACTCGTATATCACTTCCACTTCTCTGGGTTAGGAATCCGGGAGATAATCCAAATGGAATTATGATAAGCGTAGGCTGGCTTTTGGTAGTTATTGGATAAGTATATCAAATTATTGGGATAACCAACCACACATTTTATGGTTTAAATAAAATGTAATTTTATATATAAAAATAAATTTATTTCTTCATTAAATCGTTGTCTCCCGGAAAAATAAATCGGGATCGAAGTGGAAAATAAACATCTAATATAGAATTGGCCACACAGAGTTCTTTGGGCATTTATCGGGATCGTCTGTCGGACAATCATCTTCATTTTTTAAAAAAGTATTGAACGTGGACTGCTTAGCGAAACCGAGAATTTCCCGTTCCTCATACAATCGGTATGTAAACGTACTTTCAAATGTTCCAATAAAAATTCGAGCCGTTGCGCAAATGATTTGATCAACGATAGCCACCCCACCGTCTTTTATCCGAATCAATTCTTCCGAATCTGGATGGTAACGGTAGACTTTGTATCGAGATAAATGGGATTTTAAATCTTTATATTCTATAAAAATAAATAAACTCATTAATAAGTTCCGTGGAAATGTAACAAATTCATACCTTGACCGGAACAATCGCTTGAGATAAAAACCTTATTTAAATCGTGTTCCTTCAACAACCGTCGAATTTGTGCGGCAGCTGAACGTAATGTTGGAACCGTTTCTTTTCGGCCATGTAAAAAATCAGCTCGCCGTAAATGAGCGCAGAGATAACCGCCGCCAATCGCATTCCGATACGGTCTCTCATTACGCCAATCAATTGGCCGTTGTACGGCATCAAAGTAATCGCTGGAATTGAATTGATTCAACCGATAGCTATTTCCAATTTCAACCAACTGTCGATTGAAACGCATCGATCGTCTCGCCCGCCAAAAATCCGCATCTCCCCAGTGATCGTGTAAAAGGATTTCTGAATTTCGGATTAAAATCGATATTGATTTTCGGGACTGACCGATCCGTAACAATTCAAAAAGTTCATATAGTTTACTGGCGAATCCCTGATAATAGAAACAAAGATTGGATTTTGTTGTCAGATTTTTATATCCAAAATAATCGGAACGATCGGAATCACATTTACCAGCCCGTTGAAATTTATCAACGAAATGACCATTCTCTAAGATGAAATTCTCAAAATTTTTCAATTGAATAACATGGTCGAGAATCGGTTCCGAATTTACCGATTTCTTGGCGTCAAAAAATTCCCATAAATCTAAAACTGGCGTATACCGTTTCATGCTATCCAAATCAAAGAAATGGTTCCAAAATATGTTCGCTTGACCGATTGGGGAACGCCAATGATATAATCGATCGAATGGAGGTAAAACTAATTGAACAAATTTGTAGCCTGGTTGGTTCCGCAAGTAATTCAGAAATGTTGCCATTCGAATGTATACGTCCCGCCTTAAATTAAATCCCTCCACGGGATTCACATCGAAAAGAATGTAAATTTGATGTTCCGTTGGTTGTTCTTCTATGGGACAGGTTCCAGAATCGGTGAAAATATCCTTCACGCAACATGTTTGGTTGAATTTCGATCGGGTAATCGAAAATGATGATTGGATAAGGACGATCAATGAAAATATTGATAATAAAGCTGAAATGGTTGTAATATTAAATTGATAATTAATTAAAAAATTAGGTAAACAAACAACAAACCTTTTATCATTTTACATTGCCGAAACAATTGAACTGTCAACCATTTACATGTCCGGTAAATCTTTTTTCAACATCCATCCGACGTTTAAAAATTCCAGGGACGTTGTAAATCAGGGTAATGTTAGGCAGTTTGCATAAAATAGCGAAAATATTATCAAATTTAACCGTTTTCTTTATTTTTAGATACAGTTTCAAATTAAGGCTGGCTGATGAATGAATAAGGGATGCATCAGTGGATTGAAATCCTCTCCTTTTACAAAATTGTCAAATTAATCAGACAATATAAATGAGTATCCTACGAGAATTCAAATTATTATAACTCCGAACTCAATTGGTAGATTTTAATGAAATTAATTTTAATAAATAACTGAATAATAAGTTAATTTTATTGTAAAATTCTGAGAAATTCTCTGCTACCGTTCCGAAGATATCTCAATTCACTTGGTTGGGAAATCTCTTCTCAATATAATCAATCCGTCGTTTGCTAAAATTATTTTAACTCTAAATTCAATCGGTAGATTTTAATCTAACAAATCATAATAAGTATCTGAATAATATATTAATTACTCCGCAAAATTTTATGAAATTCTCTAATACCATTTCGAAGATATCTGTATCCGCATGGGATATCCCTTGTCATTATAACTAATCCGCCGGCCGTTTGCTAAAATTATTATAACACGAAACTCAATCGGTAGATTTTAATCAAATAAATCTCAATAAGTAACTTAATGATGAGTTAATTAGGTTGTAAAATTTTGTGAAATTCTCTGCCACCGTTCCGGAGATATATCTCATTTACACTTGAGAAATATTCTCTCAAAAATACTCATTGCTAAAATTATTATAACTCCAAATCCAATCGGTAGATTTTAATGAAATAAATTTTAAAAAGGAACTGTATGATGAGTTAATTTCATTGTAAAATTCTATGAAATTCTCTGCTACCGTTCCGATGATATCTTAATTCTGCCTGGGAAATGTTTTCAATATAACTGATCCAACGGTCACACATTCTAAGTTGGCCTTATTTCCAACTTAAATACATCTGAAGCAGTCTTCCCTCATCAAATTCCGATTCAATTTTAGTAATTTAAAATTTTACTCTTTAATATAAATCGTAAGGAGTTCATGGTAGGAGGACAAGTGAGAAAACGTCAATATTCAATATTCCTTGTGAGCATTTCCTTTACCTTCAATACAATTTTTCCAACTGTATGGATTAAGACATACTCATTATGTGTTTTAATTAGATTACTATCAAAATTCCGAATTAAAATTACAGATTCTGTCTCTGAAGATTCTGTGCAAAATTGCAGATTTCTATCTCTTAATAACAGTTAAAGATTATTACAATAAAATTGTTCCTTTTACTCAAATATCTGCATTATACTAAGAAATCATGTACAATTGCGAGTTCATCTCCTAAGCAGGTAAGTAAGATTGTATGTCAATTTCCCAGTATCGCTGAGCTATGTCGTAGTTGATTTTTATAGTTTACTTAAACGAAATATTTTTATTATTATAATTTTCATTTTATTTACTTTAGCTATAACTTTTGTTGTTTAATTTCAGTACTTAACGTTAATTTAACAATAATAAAAAAAAAAAAAATTGTTCTCCATCCAGGTCAAGACAAAAATTAAATTAAACAGTTTGAACTTTTCAACCCTCACAATATCTCCCAATAAACATCCCATGCATTAAACATCTATAATTGCAAGTATAGTATCTGAGATGCTGTGTTCTACCGGAAAAAGGCTGCTCGTCATCTATTTTTCCCACTTAAATTATTCTAATTGCGTTACAATGTCTTAAAATTATAATTAAAATATTATAAAAAAAAAAGTATAACCCTAGGGTGAATAGGAAAATTAAAATGATTTGGCAACCAAGCCAAAAAAAATAGATGGTGATTCAGTGAAAATGAATTTGCTTTTCCAATAAAAAAAAAATAACGATGAATGTTTTTCACGGAATATATATAACCAGTCGACAATCCATGCTTTTCCAAACGCTTCCAACAATTAGAATTCGATTTAGCGATTCCATATAAAAAAAATTGATGTGTATCTGCTACTTGCCCAGCAAGCCCAACAACCCATCCCACCATGCATAATAAACATCAATTTCTCCCCTGTCTCAATTTTTCCATTTCAGAACCCCTTATTCGTCGCCGCCAAAATTATCATACACCAATCGATTGACAATTTTGTATCGATTGTCCGTTCAATCGATTTAACGGCGCATCATCAGCACAATCGATTGATTGTATTGCTGTACCAGCCGTCGGTGGAATGTCTATTGTATGCGTTTCATTACCAAATATAAGTCGTAACCGTTTCATTTGGACTAAGGGTGCGGTGGCTGCCAACACATCCTTATGACCACCATACCCATCGATTGAATGCTCTTTTCGTCGACGCCGATGATCCTTGGACGATTTGTGGCGACGTTTTTTACGTTTCGAACCACCCGCACTCGAACTGGACGGCGACGAATCGGTTTGTGTTGATGTATATTCATCAGCACTATAATCCATTATACCCTCAACACGAAACACTTCGTATTCGGGTTCGTAGCAACTGCTACCACCTCCATCACTTAAACAATTTCCCGTTTCAATGATTTCATCGATAATTGGACTACGTTTCATGCGTAACGTTAATTTTAAACGACGTTCTGGTGTTTTCAGTACATTACTTAATGGAGGATTACTTCTAACATTATTAACTACCGGTTGTGGTGTTTTCTCTCGAAGAAAACCAGTCGTAGTGTTCGTTGGTGGTCGTAATTGTAATGATTCCGTAAATGGTACTTTACTATTCCATGACGATTCACTTTCCGACTCAGAAATCCGTTGATTCATTCGTTTCGGTTGGGTCGGCAGTACATCGTCATCAATAATCAGTATACCATCCGTTGATGTCTCCCGATCCACATCTTCCGGTACAATTTTTTGTGGTAATGTGGCTTTTCTACGATGACGACGTTTCTCAGTCATATCATCAACCGTATACGGGATACCATTTGTACAATTACTACTGCTAATAATACTAGGCGTCGGTTTGATGGTTTCTTGCTTTACCACCACCGGAACATTTCCTGTATAATGATCGGTGGTGGGTAAGGACGATGATGTAACCGCTGTATCATCCGATTTATCGGTGTCTTTTAAACGTTTACGGGTTCGTAAATTTAAACCTACGGGGAAAATTGGTTAATAGTTAATGATACCGAGAAAAATGAATAAATTTCCAACATACCATTTGTTGTCAGATCATCGGACATTTTTGAACGTTTTTCTGCTTTTATACCGACCCCAACAATCTCGGACGATGTAATTTTTCCAATCGATATTCGATCGCTTACATCGTTTTTCCGATCCGGATCCGTTGTCGATGAACACATTGTTTTTTTTTGTTCGGATAAATTTCTGATCGCCTCCCGATGCTGTAATCGTCGCGTCCGTAAACTGATCGTATCGGTCGTTGGCGGCAGACAATTTTTCATCGCTGGCGGCGACGATGGTATGGTTAATGAATTCGAACGAGACATTCGACGCTCTATCACATTACTACTTAAAATTAAATTATTATTCACCGTTGGATTCGTTTTACTGTTAAAACTATTCGAATGGTTTGTCGGTTCGGGATCGATACCAACGGCGGGATCCGTGAAACGGGGCTCCTGCTGTGCCATTATCATTTCTGCATCATATTTTGTCATACCCTTCTGTCGCAATTCGATCATCGTTAATGGAACGGATTTGGTTAGATCGAAATGTTTGGCCGGTTCCGAATCGGTTGATTTATTTTTAAATCGATTTATTCGATTATCGGTTTCCCGTAAACGGTAACCACCTCCATTTGTTCGTCCATTTTGTCCATTCAATCCGTTCGGTTTACATCCGATTTCAATGGGTGCGGTGGATACCGTTCCCATTGTACCACCGGTTACTAAACCATCGGTACAGCAACTACTGCTCGTCACATCATCCGTACTGGTTCGGTCCGAAGCAAAAGCGCCCGTACCACGTCGTTCACAAGTTTCACATTCACAGTAACTGTTACCGTCACCGAAAAAATCCTCACCATAGAAACAGGTGATCTCCTCGCCCACCTCAATATCCCGTAACACCTTTATGCAGGCCGTATCACGACCGGTCGCAACAAATTTACAATTTGCACGGCAATCATGATTTATGTAGGCGGCCGGACCCAACCATAGTTGAGCGCAATTTTTACGACAACTGTACATAATGGAAAAATCATTTTTCCCCGGTTGCAGTAGCAGCGCCTCCTCATCATCGGTCAGTTCGGCGATGCAACCGACCAAACATTCAATTTTATCATTTTTTAACCATTTACGGGTGGACGATATTTTCGCTCCCTTCTGATCTTCCATTGAGTATCGGTAACACGGTTCGATCACAAAACCGGATTCAGCGCTGAACACTCGTAGGTAACGATAAATCTAAAAAATGAAAATTAATTTCGAATTATTCTTCGGGATGGAAACGAAACATTATTTTATCGTCATTTTCCTTACATGATCCTGAAACCGTTTCTGTCCCAATTTACTTTTATTCACCACGTACCGTGGCATCCAATCACCGTTCAATATCTTCCGGTACGCCACCTCATAATTTTGATTGCAAATAAATTCGGCTATAATCGATCGTAACTCATTCATATTTGCCTTTAACGGACGATATCTGGTATTCATTTTGTGGGTGGTGAATCCTAGGTATGGATCCAGTACCAACGATGTGGCCAAATCATCATTTTCGGATAGTTCCTTTGGTGTCATACCGGTCGGTTGCATTTTACGGCCGCCCGTTTGTCCGTCACCGTTACTACGACCGGTTAACGGTTGGATTGTGGTACCGGTTGTACTTGTTTGTTGACGTTGCTGTTGGCCCGAATCAATCACCATGCTTTCCAAATAACTCTACAAATGAAATAAATCAATTAATCAACCAACTGTTTAATTTCGTTAAGCAGGGAGGGGTAGAGAAGAGACGTTGACGTGTACTAGGCTGCCTCGTTTTGCCACTATTTTATTGGAGCGAAATACTGGGACTCCTCCGCGAGTCGCAAATGTAGTCAAATGTGAAGAAATAAAATATCAGTGAGATCTGAGTTAAAAAATACAGCGCTTGAGCAGTGAGGAGCCAAAAATTCCCACTGGATCTGGCAAATAAAAGAAGCGTAATGAGAGGTGGTGGGTGGGGGTGGGGCACGGTTCAAAGCCGCTTAATTGTACTGATTTTGTCTCCTTTTCCGGCCACACAGGAGACACATCCTTGGCCTACCAGGGACATATAATTTTGCCGCTTGAATGTCAGTTTAAATTGGAGGTGATGTCTTCTAACCCAAAAATATGGTCGCTATAGCTGAACTAAAATTAATAACAATTTTAGTTTATTTTTTCGATTTAAAAACAAATTGTACCTGTAATGTCCATGTGGGTGGATATTTTTCTAGCAAAACGAGGCACCCTAAATTCGTACCGATATTTATACCGGTTTTACCGGTAAAATACCGATGAAATTGTCAAGTAATTTTGACTTGACAACGTTGGTTTCTCAAATTTTCCATTGATTATGCGCATACAAAAACCATACAATTTCAACTCACACTATTGCCATCAGCCAACCATATTTAAAATGCTCACTCGTAAACGCAACCATTCTCCTAAAATCAGCTGCATAGGTCATGTCTATTAAAAAATAATCAGTTTTAATTAATTGATTAGTTAAATTAGAATGCAACTAGTTAAATGGATTATAAACATTGTATCGCCGAACCGTTCCCCTTCCCGTTCACTTAGGCCACCGACTTGATAATTTTTTGTCCGATCAGAGTTTAAACGTAGCCAACGAATTATACTGATAAACATTTCATTGTTCTACGTATGGAATATGGATAAATACGATTTTTAAAATAAATCGATTTTACGGGAAATGAAAAAAAATACCAAAATGGGTGACCAATCACATCATTTCACACACACTTAGCATTTCTATTATAAAAACATTGAAATGAATGTTTTTCTGTTTCCCAACTTCCCCCACTATTGGTTGAATGTATCCGAAAACCAGTCCCAAATGCTAAATAGAAATAAAATAAAATGCACAATTATTTGTACTGCATTTTGTAATGTTTGAACGATTTCTTACCAAATTTTTTCTTCCTTTTCATTGCACCGTCGAGGTAGCGCTACGCATTTTGTTACACATGTACACACACCAGCTGAATTAATAAAAAAATAAATAAAACAGAAACACCACGGGCACGGGCGCACGCACGTAATATTTATGCGACAAAGAAATTTATAAAATTGTAAATCGTTGATCGGAGAAACCTTCGATTTTCTTTTGATGATACAAAAAAAATGTCTTCACCACAAAAACAAATCGGTTGGTTATTAAACCAACATTTCCTTTCCAATCCAATTATAAATTCCAAGACTGAATCCAAAGACGCTGAATAAAATCAAACATGGCCTCGGTTTTCTAAAAACTATCCCCAGAAAGTACGAAATAAAAACGCCACCACTTTTATCCAAACCTTTGTCGAGTGTCGAGCTCGAGATGCCAAAAAGAAAAAAAAATGGGAATGGGGAAAGAAAAAAATAAAATAAATGGCTGCCGACGAATCGGTTCTCTTTTTCACTGATTTTTCTTTCAAACCGTTTCTACGTTTTCCTTCCCATCCGATTCCATTTAAATAGAAAACGCGTACGGAATTCGGAAACGTTGCTTGCAACCGAATCGATTAAATCAATTTGTCTGGCTCCGGGGACGTGGTTCGTGGTTCAATTTCAATTCAGGGTGTTTTTCTTCTTTTTATTCGATTTAAAGATGGTTGAAAATTAGATCTTAAATATTGCACAAATGTCTTTCGAATGATCCATTTTGTAAACAACGTAAATAAATCAAATCAATAAAAATACAATTAATCGATTAAATAATTAATCAACTTTCTCTCTCCACTTCCGCTATAGATTTTATTATTTTTCCTTTATTTTTTCTATTTATTTTTCATTAATAATTCCCGAAGAACAACAAATTAGGACTGAGACTCGCATGGAAAAAAGAGATTGCTGCACCCCCCAAATTACTCACAGCCTGTCAAATTTAACGAAACAAATTTAATGTCAAATTCCCAATAGAAATTATCAATTGGAACAAAACTGATATTTTAATTACACGTAAATAGTATGTTTCATATCAACTTAGAAAGGTTACCCCAATAACCCAAGATCAGATGTTACGACTGCACTGAAAACAAAAAATTATTACTTTAATAGTTGTACCGATTAGGTTCAATTCCTTTCCAGGCCTTCTTCTGAGCGACCTGCCTACATTCAGGCCTTCTTCATACATTACACTCGATCAGGGCCGACTTGTACAATGCGAACGGTGCAACCAACAAGGCCTCGTGCTAAAATCCATTAATATTTTTCGATATTTTAATAAATTTATTCTCTTTTTCGACAATATAGTAAGGGGCTGTCCATATATTACGCAACGCGATTTTT
>JANTOP010024260.1:0-12653 GCA_027564815.1 Symmerus nobilis | reverse complement strand
CAGAACAGATTAAGATGGCGGAGATTTGTTGATGCCTTATGTTCCCGCGAGGAATAAAAGATAAGATGATGATGAATACCACAAAATACTTATAACTTGTTTACTCTCTACTCTTTTTAAAATTCTTTAGGAGTTAGGCTCATTATTACCCCGATAAAGCTTTCATTTCTTTTTTCAACCATTCAAAGCCCAAATTATTGAAATATTTTCTTTACTACAAATTGATCAATTTCCGGATTAGTAATTCTGTAATTCTTTTAAAGCTCGTTCAGTTTAATTTAACGGAGTTTACCTCAAATCGTGTCCAGTAAATATTTCATATCTGTTATTAGTTTAGGAAATGTCAAGCTCCGATTTAATTTAAATAATCTTTCTAAACTTTCCCAATTTTGAATCTGAACTTTTGAAAGGTTTTACTAAAAGAAAACCACATGTGATTGGAAAGTATTATAAATAATAAAATATTTTAAGAAAAATTAGACAGTTTAATTTGGAAATATTTAAAAGAAAGATTTAATAAATGTCGGGATATTCGATGACAGTTTCTCGAAGATTTTCGAATTTCAAATTTTTATAAAAATCAATCTTAATCGGATTTGGGTTAAATGCAAGTTGGGTTAAATGTTGCGTAAGTTGATTGAAATCAGTCGGAAACACAGTCGGGAAAATTGAAAGGGGAAAAAAATGTTAGATTGATTCCAAAAGAAATCAGGATGGGGTCTAGATGAAAGATCTACGGTCAGATCTAGATCTAGATCTGGATCTAAAATTCTTTTCCAAATTGTACCACGGATTCCCGAATTTTTCCAAACGCTTTCTAACTTCAATTTTTCTGACTTTTCCTTATACTCTTGACAGATCTGGTCCAATTTCCGGATTGGGAAATTTCATGAATATAAAAATATCCGAAAATTTCCTAAAAATTTAGGAAATTTCGCGAAATATCTGCGACAATGGAAGTTGGGACAATGAATTTATTGGAAATTGGGACAACGAATTCATTAAATATCCGAACATTTTATGTATATTTTTAAATAAAATAAAATAAAAATGAAAGGAGTGTAGACAAATTATCCCCGTAATTTTTTCATAATATTGAGGGCGTCTATGGGTAGAAGCAGCAAGTAACGCAAGTAGAAAGTATGACCGTTTGTATTCAGCTTAATGGCACAGAAGATACCAGACAGTAAATCGACATAAAAATTTGTTAACAGGTGATTTTCCATAATATTTTTCTTTTATTTTCAATCTTTTAATAATTCAATTAGCAATCCTCTTATCAGTAAAAACATTATCCTTTATCAGTTAATTATAATTCTGAATACGTCAAATATAAATATTTACTCTTTCAGGCCTGATAATAAGAAAATTTTATTAAAATAAACTAATTTCCAGTTCGAGGTCGGATCGAAATGGCTCATTTGAATGGTTACTCGGATGAAAATATCAAAGATTACGATAAATTAAGTGAGTAAATCATTATATTAATCCGGAATCTCATTAATTTCCTTTCCAACAACAAGGCACCAACGTTCAAGATCTAATAAACGCTGCCATTGACGTCCGAAAACGTTCCTATTCACCGTACAGTAAATTTAAAGTTGGTGCCGCCGTTCGTACGGCTTCCGGTGAAATAGTGACCGGTTGTAATGTGGAAAATTGTGCCTATGGACCGTCCGTGTGTGCGGAACGGGTTGCAATTTGTAAGGCAATCAGTGACGGTCACACCGAATTTACGGAAATCGCTGTCGTTGCGTTCGCAGAGAAATCATTTGTGATGCCGTGCGGCGTTTGCCGTCAATTTTTATTCGAATTCGCTAAAAAGGATATTGCAATTTATGTAGCCAAACCGGCACCGGTTAACGTACTGGTTACGTCAATTTTTAAATTATTACCGCACGGGTTTGGAATCCCAAACAATTCGGATTAGCATCGATAATTGATTTACTTACCAGTCGATTATTTTAAAAATTGTTGTTTTTGTATATTTGATAGACAATCCAAATAAAATGTTTTTAATTTATTGAAATGATTATTACGATCATAATTTACCGTTTCCCAACGCTGTTCCAGCTAATCAAATAACTTTTTGAACCCAATGGAGAAAAGTACCACTGATGCACACAGTGTATCAACGTATCATGCATTACGTTGCAAAATTGTTACCGCTATGCCTGCCGTCATATAAATGACGGTACCGGTATTTTACGTGCGATACCAACATTAATTCATTCTTTGCATTAAATATTGTTAAAAAAAAAAAAAAAACAATAAACAAACCGATATCGCAAAAACAGAGTGTTTTATTTCATTTTAAATATCTATCTTCCTTATTGAACCACCCTGTGATTGAATTAATCCTCTTAGAACTGAATATTTGTTAATTGACAACCAGGACCTTTGAAAGAAAATTAGAAGGAAATATGGAGGTATACTCTGCCGAACGATACCAAATTATCCAAATTTACTTTGAAAATTAGTCGTAGATTTGCGCAACTTATAGATGACTTCGTCAATTTTATGGCCGCCACAATCGTCCAGCTGAGCAAGTCACTCATTGAGCTGTGGATACAGTTTTCTTAGCACATACTCTCTAAATGATGCAATAATACCAACACATCGAAAGGAATGTACGTACTGAAGAGAATATCGCCGCTGTAAACGAAAGTGTGGAAGAAGATCCAAATTTATCGATTCGTCGTCAGTTGTGGGAATTGGGGTTCTGTCAGACACGAATAAGAACCAGTTGGTGCGGGAATTGCAACCATGAGACCATCATTGGGTTCTAGAGCGGGTGGAAACTGACCCGTTGTTTTATCGGAAAATTGTGTTCAGGGATGAGGCTAATTTTAGGTTGTATGACTACGTAAGACACAATCCAAAAGAGACCCTACAGACTAAATTATAATCAGAAAATTGCACCGTTTTGATACGGTTTACGTGCTCTAGTGCAATGTTTCTCAAAGTGGGGTACGCGAGAAAATATTAAGGGTACTTGATTGTAGCGTGTCGTCTAATCAGTAGAAGGCGCAGAGTACACCTTCCAAAATATGGGCGTGCTACTCAGACAAATCTGTAACAAATTTTTATTTAATTAAATTACTAAAAGCCAGTAAATATTTAATTTAAAATATATTTGTAATCATATAATATATAAACAGTAATAAGAAAATTAAATTATTAAGAAAATATGCGTTTGTTTGGTTTCTAATTCCAAATATTTTAGTTAATTATTTATCCATTGAATCTGCATGAAATTTTCAGAGGCGATCTTATTTAAAAAGCCTCTTTTCCGAACCTTATTTTTTCAATTTTAAAATTTATTTTCCATCCAGATAACGGTCCATTAAAGAAATTTCAAATTCCCCAAACACGGTTCAATAATCTTTAAAGATCTTTGAACGCTTAAAATTAAAATGTTTTATATAATTTGGAATGGAATTTTTATCCGATTTACTAAATTCGAATGACATATGAAGTTTTCGCAAAAAAGCTTTCCCAACCCATATTAAGCTCAACGAAATTTTTAAGTTCCGAACCTAATTTTATACGTTTTAAAATCTATCATCTATCCAGAAAACGGATGTTTAACGAAATGTGAAATTTTCTCTAAAAAAGGGCGGAAAAGTCCCGAAATCTCATTGAAAGCTTAAAATTGACATTTATTTTATATAATTTGGGATCAAATTTTTATTAACGATTCACTACATTTAAATAAACTATGAAATTTTCGCATAAAAGCTTTCTCAAACCAACGAAATTCTAAACATAATTTTGTACGCCTTGAATCTATTTTCTATGCCAATAAAGATCCCTTAATGAAATTTCACAATTTTCAAAAAAAAAAACTTCAAAAGTAAGTATGGAAATCTTTCTGAAACTTTAAAATTAAAATTTCAATTTGATATAAATTTGAATCAAGTTTTAATCCGATTCATTAAATTTAAATGAAATTTTAAATTATCGCAAAAAGCTCTTCCAAACACTAAACCATTATAAGCTCCGAGTAGGGTTTCTCTCCCGGGATTTCTCGTTCCCGATTTCCCGGGAAATCCACAAAAATATCAATTCCCGATTTCCCGAGAAAAAAATTCAATTTCCGGGATGGAAAAAAAAATACCGGAGATCCGGAGATACAGAATATAAGATTTTATTAACAGAATTTAATTTATTTAATTTTCAAACCAGTGGAAAATTAACAAAAAATTTGAAGATTCTCTTACTCTTAGATGCTCGCCTTTGTATTAAACCAAACCTCAGTGGAAAGTGAAAGAGTATTTTTGATTGCTGGCCTTTTTGCCACCAAAATTAGGGCACGACCCAACGATAATTCAGTTAATGCGCTAGCTTGTCTCAGAACTCATTTTAATAGCTCTAACAAATTTTTAATTAGTAAAAACACCCGGTTTTACCAGGAATTCCAAGAATATCTTTAAAATATTCTCGTTTCCCGGGATTCATTATTTGCCGGGAAATGAGAAACCCTAGCTCCGAGAGAGCTTTAAGATTTTTTACGTTTTAGAATAAATTTTCTAACCAAAAATCGATCCCTTACCGAATATGAAATTTTCTCTTTAAAAAATCTGAAAGTCCCAAAAGCTCATCGAAAGTTCATTAAAAACAGGGAGACTTCACTAACTTCCTCTCTTGGATTTAATATAATTCAGCTTCTTTTTCATTACATTTTTTGTTAACACATGTAAGTGTGTATCCTGAAAATATCCTGAATACTTGGATAAGTATTTATATAGGATTTGTAAATTGTTTTGAGAACCGAATCATGCGAGTAAATTCTGAGCTCAAGCTCTCACTTATACAAACAAACCGATACCTAGTTTGTTAAGCTCTTAAGGATATTCCAGCTAAATTAGGTATATCAAATTCTGCCCACCTGGAGAAATGTATTATGCGGAAATTTTAAATCATTTTCACAGCTTATTGACCTTGTAAAGAAGACGAAATCGCTATAAGTGAAAGTTTTAAAAATACAATAGCCAAACATTTAATAAATTTAGAATTGAACTCCGAGGAATATTTTCCTAGTATGGATGAGGAGGGATACAACAAAAAGCTTTGGGTTATAGAGCCGTTTAATGATAAATTTATTGGAAAATCCGGAATTTCAAAGCTCTCATAGAACTTTGGCCATTTCCAACTACATACTTGTGCGAAGTTAGTTTTTTTGTGCTAACGGAATTAAGAAATAAAAGGGGAAATAGATTGTGTAGTAAAATGATTTAACTTTAGCTTGCAGCAACATTAAGCCAAGAATAGATACATTATAGTAGCTGCCAAATAGGCTCACTGAAAATAAAAGCCAATAAAAACTTATTATGAGTTGTCAAAATTAATGTTTTATTTTTATATGTACCTACGTACATACATATTTAAAATTTGGCTGGGGTACTTAAAAATCATATAAATATCGAAAGGGTACTTTCCCCAATAAGTTTGAGAAACACTGCTCTAGTGGTATCATCGGACCTTATTTCTTCAAAAATGAGTCCACAACTCGCGTTACGGTAATGGAGATCGATACCGAACCGAGATCAATCATTTTTTATTTGAAAATATGGATGACATTGAGCCGGACGAGATGTGGTTTCAACAAGATGGCGCTACGTACCATACGGTGACCGTAATCATCGACTTATTGAAATCAAAATTTGGCGGTAAGTTGATTTCGAGAAATGGAGCTATAAATTGGCGTCCAAGGTCATACAATTGACGCCTTCAAAGTCAGTTTGAACACATGAGCTAAAGAAAAGAGAGAGATTATTCCATTTTTAAACACTTTTCTCCAGATGGTTCGGACGGATACTGTTCTTGAAATAGTGTGTAAGGAATAGGGAACTAAATATATTTTCATAATCCGTCAGCTTTCATTAAACTTCCATTATAGAAAGTTATTGCTTCTTAGCATGATTCTAATTAATTCACTCCGACAAAATTTAAAGTAAGTTTTCCGCAGTTTAAAAATCAATTTAAATTCTTGTAGCTAATTTAAAAGTCGGTTGAAAACCTCTTGACCCGTTTTAGAGGAAAAATTAACAAATAATTTATGTTAATTGTTCCTTATGACATGAATCTGAAATTTCATCAGAAATAATAGCTCCATCCACCGTTCCTCACAGTTTCTTATATTGAGTTACCAAGTTTAGGCCTCTATTGAGTCAAGTTCACGCCTATTGTGAGGTGAACTTTCAGTTATTTTTGAAGAGTAGCTTTTGATATATTTGAATCATAAGAACGGTGTACTCGGGGTCGCTACAAGTAAGCTACGGATTCAATGATAGATTAAAATGAGAGAGTACGGCACTGGCGTAGATATCCTTTTGGGATGGGGAGGGGGGGGGGTCATATTTGTATGTCATGTCGCTTAAAAATTTTTTTAATAAAAATGAACTACAAATGAATTAAAATCGAATTAAGCGGAATAAAATGGCACATTGCCAAAAAAAAAAAAATCATTTTGGTACGTCTACTCAATTTTTCTTGAGTTCTTATTCGTTTGTTTTCTTCGTGAAAGTACCATCTTTGCGTCAAAAATGATAAACTGAGTATTTTTTGGCTTTTTCGATATTTTCTCGTCGATTTTCAATGTCAATTTTGGAAGCAAATGACTTCGCCATTTTATTTTTTCAATTGTGCCCGAAACTACTGAGCCGATTCATATAGTTGTTGAGAAGAATTTAATTACCTTTAATTTGATATCTCATCTTACCATATTAGATCAATTCTAACTCGAGATATGTTCAAAAATGTCAGACTACCTCTCAAAAAATTACAAAAATTCTTATCTCGAAATAAAATGGATTTGAATTCCACAATATGGGACTTTTAAAAGTTTATATCTCTTCCCAATTGATGACTCCTTTTAATACAAGAAATTGTCCATCCTCCGGACGTCCTTGACTCATTGATTCAAAGTTGGTACGCAGTTCACTGGGAAGTCACTTACAAAACAAACGAACTGTCATTCGCCATTACCAATTTGAGGCTTCAGTGAAAAAGTAAATTATCATCCCGATTTCCTTGATTTGAATTTTTAAATTCGAAACCAAATAATGAGTTTGAACGATTATCGAATCCGTTGTGAGTTACTCGGCCATTCACTGGACGTCCGATCGGTTACAACGCTAAAAGATGAATTGGTGTCCGGTTCGAGGGATAAAACAACGAAAATTTGGACACCGGAAGGGTTAGATTGATTCTTCGTCCCGATC
This sequence comes from Symmerus nobilis, assembly GCA_027564815.1. Classification (NCBI taxonomy): domain Eukaryota; kingdom Metazoa; phylum Arthropoda; class Insecta; order Diptera; family Mycetophilidae; genus Symmerus; species Symmerus nobilis. Next base: position 5,427 of record JANTOP010024260.1, on the reverse strand, counting down.
CTCTCACAGTTCGGGGGTTTTTTTTATTAATAAATAAATTAAATGTTTCCAGGAACACGTACCGGGAACACGTAACGCTACAAAATCATACAAATTTCGTTTCGGCTGTTTGTGTTTTGGGTGACGGAGAATGGATTTGTACCGGCAGCAACGATTCAACCGTTTGTATTTACACCCCGGGAAGTTTAGTTCCGTTTACGGTGTTAAGAGGACACACATCAACAGGTTCGTAACCGTTCGTTTCATTCCCATCCCTTGAAAACCTTTAAATGTCTTTTCAAATCCCGTAGTGTGTGCGTTGAGTGAAGGTAAAACCCCCCAAACATTAATAACGGGAAGTTGGGATAAAACAGCTCGAATTTGGGATATCGCCGGTTTCGGTACATCAACATCGGTTGAATTAAAAGGTCACGAAGCAGCCGTATGGGCTGTAACCGTACTCCCATCCGGACAATACGTCACCGGATCCGCAGATAAGTTGATTTTTTATTGGAATTCACGCGGTGAGAAATTAAAAGTGTTGAAGGGACATACGGATTGTGTTCGATGTCTAATCGGACTACCAGACGGTTCGTTATTGAGCAGTGGAAACGATGCGGTCATTAAACATTGGAATGATAATGGGGAATGTGTTCGTGAATTGCACGGTCACACCAACTACATCTATTCGATGGTGTTGAATCGTTCCATGGGTTCCGATGTGATTGTAACGTCCGGGGAGGATAGTACGATTCGGATGTGGAGTTTATCATCGGATGGGAGTTTAGGGGATCCAATCACATTACCAGCTCAATCTGTTTGGTCGGTTTGTTGCTTAGGGAACGGTGATATTGTTACGGGAACCAGTGACGGTGTTGTACGAGTATTCACACGGGATCCGGAACGTTTTGGTAGTCCGGATGTACAGAAAGCCTTTCAAATCGCTTCGGACGCAAGGAAACTGGACGCCAATAAACAATTAGGCGGTGTTAATGTCAACGAGTAATTAAATCGAACGGAAATCATTTATTTAATTTTTAAAATCATTTTATTTTAAGACTACCCGGTCCCGAATCCATTTTAAATCCCGGCACCGAAGGTCAGACAAGAATTGTCCGTCAACCGGACGGTAAAATTCTCTGCTACCAATGGACGAACGGTAAATGGGAATGTTTGGGGGATGTGACTGGCGCATCTGGTGGCACCCAATCAACATCCGGTAAATCTCTGTACCAAGGAAAGGAATACGATTTTGTGTTCAGTGTCGACATATCGGACACCGCTGATCCATTAAAATTACCCTACAATAAGGGGGAAGATCCATGGATTGTCGCACAACGATTCATTCACACCCATGAACTGCCACAAGTTTACTTGGATCAAGTCGCTAATTTTATCGTTAAGAATTCGAATGCGGCGCCAGTTAATTCGGTACCGAATAGTGGGTATCAGGATCCGTTTACTGGTGGCGCCCGGTACATTCCCGGATCGAATGGTCATGCCGTACAGCAGGGGGGAAATAATGTTGATCCATTCACGGGGGGGTCGAGTTATTCAACACAACCACCGCCAGCAATGGATGTTGATAAATCAATTGAATCCGGTAACGGAACATTCGATTTACCGAATGAATTTTTAAATAAAACAATTAATTTTCAGGTGATAAGAAGCATTTCCCGACTAGTATTTATAAGTTGTTGGAAGTTTGCGATCCCGCAAAGGTTTTAATCAAATTAAAGTAAGATTTTGTTCGTGGAAATACTTTCAAATCGATTTAATTTCCCCCGTCCCGATTTTCTTTCGTAGGGAATTCAATGAAAAATTAAATGACGGTAAAGTAACGGTCGATATCTTACAGGCTGCGATCCAATTATCAACAAATGTAAGGAATTTCCCCCCATAAATATTTTCTCATTTCTATTCATTTATTTTCCAGATAACGGGCGCTGAGAATGATGTGCAGGATTCAATTGATGCGCTTAAAGTGATAATCGCATGGCCGAAAGAGATTCTATTCCCCGTATTGGATATAATGCGGATGGCTGTCCGCCACGAAGGCGTTTGTTCGAGATTAGTGACACAAGACTTGATTAAAATTCTATTAGATAATATAACCGGTGGACCGGCCAATCAATTGATGGTAATCCGATGTTTAGCGAATATGATGGTTCACGAATCTGGTCGCGGTACGGTGATTAGACATTTAAGTAATATTTTAAGTTTACTAGGTAAAGTACGGATGGGAAATGGAAATTTACAGGTAAAGTTCGATGGTTTTTCCGCCCCCCGAATTCGATTGTATTAATTCCCGGTAGATTAATTTCTAGATAGCGATTTCAACGTTTTACTTAAACGTAACCGTGCTGCAAGTTGATATCGCAGTTCAGGATGTGTGTAACAGTGTCACCGAACATTTAATCGGTTTCCTACAATGGGCGAATGATTTGGAGGCACAATATCGTTCGTATCAAGCGCTTGGTAATCTAACTTGTACACCGTACGGACAAATGACTAGCGCACAAATTATATCAACCGAATATGTTGTCGATAAGTTACGGGATTATATGACGGCCGAATTGGCGACCGGTTTCGAGAAATTGAATGACATCGCACGGGATTTAACGGCCGCTTTATAAAATTAAAATTTTTCTTATATTTAAAAATCGTTCTTTTTCCTAAATTCAATTTATTTTATTTATTTCAATTGTCTCTGACGGATTTGTTCTAACAGTTTATCCTTCCATTTATCCTCTGGGACGCCCTGGGCCCATTCGGGGATCGCCATCTCCGGTAATGTTATTTTTGACATTGCAGACATGATCTTAAAAATATAAAAAATTAATTGGGAACCGGTGAACGGAATAAAAGGGAACGAACCTGAGCCGTCTTGGTACTATCCAGCTCAATATTCAATTCTTGTGGACGGGGGGCATTCCAAACTTCCGTTTCGATTTCTTTATCAACTGTTACTGGTTCCGATTCCACCGTTACACCTTCAACGTTCTATAAATTCAAAGATTTAAATTCATTGATTTGATTTTGATTCGAATTAAATTACCTGATCCCGGAAATCGATATCTTCCGGTTCGATTTCCGATGGATAATCATTATCATCAATTTGGTCGGCTACCGATAACGGTTGATAGCCAGCGTACTCTCCAAACTGTACGGCTAATTCGTCATTGTCACTATCATCACTGCCACTTAGCGCTCCAATGCCTGGCACGGGAATACTTTGTAGGTCCATTTCTAAATTATCGTCACCGTTGTCCCGATGATCGGGCGTTGGGGAGTTTAATTTCTCCAACATTTTATATTGAAATTAAATAATTAAATTTGATTTGATTGGGAAATCAATTCAAATTCAAAATAAAATTGTTTTTGTTTTGTTTTTGATGACATTTCAATGATTGGGTGGTGCTACACGATAGTTGATAAACCAGCTGAAAATGGGCCATTCTCGGAAAATCTAATTAACCGGAGTTGTAACCGGATGGGTTAAAAAAAATATCAAAGCGTTTCCAATGATTAATTTTAAAAAGAAAGCAATTATTGCTTTCAATCTCCCAAGAAATTTCTGATTCGGAAATATGAGAAATTGCCAAAAAAAAACTACATTTGGTTTCTGGCTAATAACTTCCAAATTAAGCTTTTTAGACAAAAGTTGTCCACTATCAAAATAAAGATGAGAAAATTACCTACAATTCATGTTTATATGATTTTTTTGTCTGGCATATGGGTTCCACGCAAAGAGGCTTTGAAAACCCGATGAAAATAATAACCCGAAACCATAGTTTCCATAACACCGTTAACAGAAATATGGTATTAGCGGAGGTCTTGAATTCGGAGTATGATGTTCTTTGTCTCACAAAAACCTGGAGCATATATCCTCGGGGATGTACACTACCTGGCTACTCTTTTCAAGAATCGTTTAGAGGGAGGTACTAAATTCAAGGCCATACCATTTAGTTCCCAGGCCAACACAGTAATTATACAAACTATCAATTGGAAACGAAAGTTCGTTTTTGTCTTACCTATCTCTCGCCCAGCCTTTCGATGTCTGAATTTCAGATCGAGATAAAAAACCTTTACGCTCGGGTAGAGAGCTTCTCGAACGTGATCATCTGTGGTGACTTTAATGCGAAAGTACGGGACTGGGGTGATAACAAACCGAATGCCAAAGGATCCATCCTAGTAGAACTAACGTTGAGAGCTCACTTCCAAGCGCTTAACATCGGCAACCCGACATTTTTCAAGGATTTAGACAACAAAACCTCTCAAGCCTCGGTACTTGATAACACTCTCACTAATATGAAGCCTCACGACCTTAGCTGACAGACCCTCATATACACTTTATGTGGTTCACACCACATACCTATAAAAATACAAACGGGCTCTCCATGTAGCCCCGAAGTAAGATCCAGATCCTTCATAAATCAGGAGAAATTGAGAATAAGCTTAACAAACTCCTCTCTGTCCTCCGACGTTGATATTCTGGAAGAAATCATACGGAATCTAAGGGAAAAAGCCACCATCAAGCTTACAAACAAGAAAACAAAGCCGAAAACGTGGTGGAACGAAGAAATCTCTTTCGCAAACAGAAAATTGCAGAACGTGCTTTCAACAGAAATCCAAGCCCGAATCACCTTAAAACACCCCCTGGGACGGCAAAAACGACGAAGCCTTCCTAAAACTTCTAATTCCGGAACACGCAATGAGGGTAGTGTCAAACCGGATACGTTTCCCGGACACCAGTACACCTAGGTACAGTTTGCTAGAAGTTGAGCTTCGCAGTGTCCTGGCAAAAAAAAAGTAAGCCGTCGGCAGCCGGTGAGGACAAGATCACATACGATATCCTTAAGCATGTCTTGACTACATCCTCTTCGAACTTGCTCCAAGCTCTAAACTCCTGCTGGTGCCATGCTCGGATACCAAATAGATGGAGAGTCATCAAAGTCGTCTCCATTCTTAAAAAAAACAAAGATCCCTCAGATATCGCAAACTTTAGACCAATGTCGCTTATCTCCGTAATGATAAAAACAATAAATGACATCGTTAAAGAATCGACAACTAGATTAACAGCGAAGGCATCCTGCCAACCAGATAGTATGAATACCAAAAAAACAAATCAACTACGCTCTGTATTAATGATATATTGCAAACCTTTAAAAATGTCAATGAATCAAATTACAAGTTTATCGCTGCCTCTCTAGACAAAGATAAAGCTTACGACAGGGTCAATCTTCACAAGCTCGCCAAACTCCTGACACAAATGAAAGGCCACGAATTGAATTAGGTAGGCTCAATTTAAAAAACATGTGCTTTTTCTTGTAGATTCGGCTTCTACTCTTTTTTTTTTTTTTTTTTTTTTGTATGAGGGTTGAAAGAGGGAATACATTAATAAACATGTACCCCCTCCTTCTTCACATCGACCTAAAAGATCTTCTG
>JANTOP010024249.1:0-12655 GCA_027564815.1 Symmerus nobilis | reverse complement strand
CGATAAACTCACGAAAATGACACTAATTAAAACACACGAAATAATTTTTTCAGGAGAATTTCAAATCGATGTTCGGAAAACATATAACCAATGCGCCTACTCAAGTAGATGTGGAATCAAAAGTGAGCTCACCGAAAAACTAGACCTAGAAAATTTTGACTTCGGTAGTGCTATTTAAATATAGCCGACACGGCGACTGTCCTACAACCGGTCGTGTCCCACAACCGGTTACACTCCCCTACATATAGTTTTCTCTATATTCATTTTAGGCCTAGGATATACTTGTCAGTATGACGTTAGCAAATTTAGGACCACAATGTGAAACGATCATTTTTCTCCACACAGAAGTTGCAGTCAGAGGATTACCTCAGGCTTTGTGAAGGTGATAAATTACTGGAATATGGTATGTGATAACGTCTCTGATTATTCTGATACCCTGTTTTACTCAAACAGAAAATAACTTCAAAAGTTTACTCTCTGGTAGATACCTTTTAGTTTGACGACATTTCTCATTGTCGTTATAATACTTGGCCTGGGACCCAATTCATCGTTGTTGTATTAAATTTACCTTCTCTGTTTATTAACTTTTACAATCTGAACATGTCCACCTATCACTTGGAGATGATCCCGTTTTTTAATAGAATTAAAAATAATGTCGTCGAACGCTTCCCTCTATATCAAGGCCTTTGGAAAGAGTATATTCTTTATTAAGCAGAGCCCGTAACACCGTAGCAACCAATTGATGAGGAGCTGATGAAGTATCTGGGTAAAGGTCTACCAACTTTTCTAAACTTTTATAGCGAAGTTATTATTTGTTGGCATTCTTTTAAAAAATTTCTTGAGCTCGTGTAAATTTGTTTTTGTAAGATATTTCCGTTTGTTGATTCCAGTAAATTATATGGAGATTACCAACACCCCATTTACCAACTTCCTTTTAAAGTGGTTCTGTTAACTTATATATAATGCTTCAGTGAATATCAATTCTGATGGGCACCCTACCGTAAATTTTTTTTCTAATGAATACACATTACGAGCTAGGTATAAACTTATTCCTCCAAACGGCGAAATGTAAATTTGTTCTGAAGTTGTATTAATAATATAAATTGTCTACCTAAACCCATTATCTTAAATGACCCAATTTTTCGAATATGAAAATCAGATATAGTCGACATCCCGCCAAAACCCCTAATAAGAAAATTTATATGCCTAAACCAATACCACAATGAATATCTTAGTATCAGCTGTGCCCTTAAAAATATAATTTATATAAAATAGACAAAGTTGAATGTACTGCATCGAAGGCCCGACGGCGACGTTTCCTTTTATAATCCAAATTTAATATAATAAATGCATAAAAATGCAATAGGGTTTCACAATTTATAGTATAATATGTGAACGATCATATGAATGTAGAGTAAAAGAAAGGGAAGGACTTACATTTTCCATACAATAGAGGGTGAAAATGAATGGAAATTCTTATCGGAACCCAGACAATACATCTTAAGATATTGGTAAGAATACATTAAGGGTAAATTGAAGGGTATATAAATAAAATACATAGTACACATCCATAGAAAAGTGTTACATATTTTTAATATATAAAATGTTTTTGAATGACCTTGCAAACCAGCTGATATACAATATTAGTTTTTTTTGGCGGTAACTTACCGGTTTCTGACATACATAAGAAATTAGGGGTAGATAAAGAATATCACAATGAGAAGGGATGTTATACGCATTTACATGTCACTCGTATATTATATTTAAGAATTCTTACGATATGAATCATTCTAGCTGTGATTGACGATGAGAAAGGTTTCTCAGTTATGAAGCTCTACAAAGAAGCTTCAAGAAAATACGAAATATGAAAAAAAAAATTCTGAAGATTCTAGACACATAAGATACTAATTCTATGTATAATCATTGTATTAGGGGGCTGCATTGAAAGTTAGCCACCATGTATAAATGGTTCTAGATGCAATTTTTGTTTGGGGGAGGGGGGATGGGGGTGGGATGTTCTCCCGGACCCAGCGTGTTCCCTAGACCTGCCCACATCTGATTACCAATGTTCCAGTGTAGGGTATTTATAATTTTCTGGAACTAGCAGAAATATACATATATACAATATAAATGATCTCCCTAGATCGAATTAATTAAACGGGCATAGACCTTCAATCTTTCGCATCACTACATGTTCCATAAACATTTCTAGACGATGAAACGATTTACCGCTTATATATCCGAATCAGTAGTTTTACTATAGCGATCATGTAATAAATTTCTAAACTGATTGCTAAATTTAGATAAATACCGGCCTGGGATGTTCCTTCTCTTTTATAAAAATACCTATACAATTTCCAACCGGGCTCAGATCTAATTAAACACAATTTACACTTGTACGGATAAGCAAAATTGATTTTATTGTCTTTTTATGTGTTCTTTTAATTTATTTATTAATATTTAAGTTCTAAAACCATTAATATTTTGTAAAATCATGTATTTATGTTTCCATTATAATTTTTTATTTGTGTTATTATTCTATATTTTGTTGTATTCCTTTACTAGAAAAAGGATGATAGTTTCGGTAGTATGAATATGGAGAACTTCAATCTTCAATCTTTTTATTTTTTCTTTCTCTCTTTTACCTAAATACCCAATACCCGGCACCGAAAAGATCGATTCTAAGAAATTGGGATCATTCAAGAAGTAATTAAATAGAACGTAAACAAAGTTAATAGTTGAGATGCCCTGGTTTTAATATATTTCTCCATTTGTGGGATGTTTGAGATGTATTTTTGTTTAAATCTTGTTTTATTGAATTTATTGTTCGAATATCTAAAAGGCCATCTCATAATCTATATGTACCGCGCCAAATACTTCTGGTATGTACCAAGTATAATGAACGGTAAAATTAGATATTATTGGTGATCTTCCTTAGTATTCTTTTGTGTATCACTATTATATTAATAGTATTGATTACGAAAGAATGTTATGTTTATTTTTGCGGAATATTCCCACAACCATGGGTCCACGTTGGAAATTAAATAGATTTAACAAAAATGTTCCCCTCAATTTCATTGCAATCATAATTTATCAGAACTAATACAGTTAGCTTTTCTACGTCAAACTTAGCCAAATATGGACAACTCAATAACTAATTGTGTAACCCTTAAATTTCATATCCATTAGATTTATGTTTATTCTTCTTTAACTCAAAATTATGTAAGTTAAAATGACTCCTAACTCAAAATAAACGAAATGCAAAATTTTTAAAGAGTTCGATAATATTACGAAAATTGGACAGTAAAAAAAAATTTAGAAACTTTATAAAACTAAGAAACTTGGGAAAATCTTCATGAAATAAGGAAAATATTATTAAAATTAGACGAGCATTTAATTTAATTAATATTTGAAATTGAAGAACTTCACAAAGATTCAAAAATTTCATTCAAATCGAAAAATTTGGCATTTATTACGATCAATGAACGGGAAAGTAGGAAAGATTTTTGAAAAATTTGTCTGATTTCCATGAAATTGTCATTCCACGAAATTAATCGATTTCTAATAGTTCTCAATTTTAGATAATTTTCCTATATCCATAATACAATATATATGTACATGAATTATTATTAAATATTCAAGACTTGAATAAGTTCTCGCTGCTTTTCGTGAAAATGAATGCTTTATTTTAACAAATTAGTAAAGAACATTGAAAGTATTCTCTATAGCCAGCCACTACTTTCTCCCATCTTTCTGGCAGTATATGAATTCCATGTCGGAAAAACGACACGTCATTCGAGGCTATCCAAGAATAGGCCAATTTTTTTGCAATCTTTATAAAAATGGAATTACTGCTCAGCATGTACCGACTTCGAACCAATCATTTGAAAACCGAATTAGAATAAGAGATATCGGACATTGTAAATTTATTCTTTTGCTTTTTGTAGGTGGAAAAACTACACGGATTACAACATTTTTCCTTCACAGGCAATAAAAACTTCATTTACTTTGAATAAGTTTTAATTAAATAAAATTAAATCACTTACATTTATTTTTGATTATTTTGCGTTTTCCTTAAAAATATCTATAAACTACCTATTGGCCCACCACGCTTTAACAGTCCAATCCAATACGATGAAATTCGCTACCATTCCTTCCGACAAATACTTCTGCCTCGTCTTCTTATTTTTCTCGTTTCCTTCGCTTTTAAGTTTCTTTATTTTAGTGTCCTTAAGGGGGTCAATACAAAGTGCAATTTCTATTGAAATCCGAGACCAATCTCAAGAACGGCTTGTCTGATTTTAGTCAAATTTGGCATGCTGCTTCTTTATGACCAACTAAGACGATTTCATGAAGTTGAATGTACTATTGCCCGATGCAAAAAGGCTACGATAACGCCATATCGTTATCGGGAAACAGCGAGAACTTGTCTCCAATATTGTAATTATACATTTACCAAAATTTAAACGAGAGTTGAGCGATTTTATCTAAGGATTGCTTACACGGAAAAAAGTATTATCACAATCATATAAATTTGGTTTGATATCTAGCAAATCATGGGTCAGATTTGCCACTAAACAAATTAATACTAATTTCAGCCAACACTCTTATTCCCAATTTCTGTAACATTAAATTACGAGCAATTGCGTGCTAGATTCTATAGCCAATCGGTTAATTAATGAGTAGATATTAATTACACTGTGCTAGTTGTAAAATCCGTCAAGCGGGGCACTAGGGGGTAAAACCTAATTCGAGTACGCTGAATCCAATGGTGCTAACCGTTTTTCCAGGTTAGCTCTTGTTTTCGAGATATTTCTGACTAAAACTTGTAGGCCCAAGGACGCCTAAAAAATGTTATTTTTATCATTTTTTGACCTTTCATGGGATTTAAATCGGCGAAAATCGATCGAATAAACATCGTATCGACAAACATACATCGGATAGAAACTATTTGAAAAAATTAAATCAATTCAATCGTTTTTAAGGTGATATTTCAACATTTTTTCCACTAAATTAACATTTATCCTATAGTTTTTTCAATTTTAATTTATTGATTCTTCTGTATCGTCGACTTCCTCTTGCAAATTCCAACAAATGTGAACCAAAAGAGCATGTTATAGCTTATTGCACGAAATTCAAATACATGAAATTCCATCGATTTTAAACGATTTCTAGGCTTTAAAGCTAAGACCTACAAGATGGTATTTACTTATATCTACAGATTTTTAGATGCAAAATGGAAGACTGTTAACTAGCCTGACTGTTTTCAGCAATATATAGGTACCTATTTCAGTTATTATTTCTTGCACCGGAAACCATTTGTTAACCTTTAAGTAATATTGAATTTAAATATTTTATGTTCAATATAAATAAATTTCTTATATCGAATACAAAAGATACTGATTTTAAGTAAATCATTACATGCTTATTTTAAAAAATATTTATCTTTATTTTAATATATTCATAATAAGGAAAAACATTGTGTATTTTATATAATAATATAAAAATTTATTTTCTCCGTAGAAAAAATATTTTCCGATTTTACAATTAATTCTTAAAACTGTTAAATGAGTAAATATTTTATTAATCAAACATTTTTTAATGACATTCTCTTTTGGATTTTTTTAATATTTCTAGATTGATATTAACGGACCTCCCAAGCCAGAACATTCAACATATTGTGTCAATACAACGAACTTCTATTATTTAGACTCAGTTGCATGTAACAAGAATGCAAAGCTTAAAATAAGTTATTAAAAAAAATTAAATTTAACTACTTTTTATCTAAATAAGAAAGTACAAGAAATATTTAAAAAAAATCCCATAAAAGAAACTATTCATTTCAATAATAATTTATGACACCCAGATTTAAAATAACAAAACAACACTTAAAGTTAAAAGAGTTATAAAATTTGCATTAAAATGCATCAAACAAATGATAAACAAATGGAAAACTATATTTGTTTTCCAGAAAATTAAAAAAAAAATGATACAAAATCTACAATGCACGCCAATAAATGAAAATTGCTCTTTTAACTTGATAAAAAAAATCTATAATAATTGTAGTTATTTAAAATATTTAATTGTTTCTTTTATTATTCCGAATTATTTTCCTTTCAAATTATCAATGCATGCAATTTTAAAAAGATGGAAAAAATCTGAACAAAAATATATTTAAATATTAAGAAAATATATATAAGAAAGATAATCCCATTGCATCCAAAAATCTTTTATAAAAAAGGACTGAAAAAATTAACAGGATTTAACCCCTTATACAATAAATAATTTTTTTTCCTGTGCTGTAAGGATATACAGAAAATCTTAATTAATTTTTTTGTTTGGAATTGTTCAGGGTAATATTTTATTTAGGATTTCATTACCAATTTAAATGGTAGGTATGCATTTTTTTACCGTATGCATCAGGATATAAAGGAGATCAATTTTTTTCTTTTAAATTTCTTTTCAGGGAGGATATTTCTTTCTCATGTTCGGTAGATATGAGAAACCAGTTCCTCTATAGCTGGTTTTTTCCAACTCTAATCCGTAAAAGTGTTTTAATGGTTAAAGAGATTTGTTCGCTTTATCGAAAGGGTTTTCAAGGCGCGAGATATTTCCATTATGACAGCATATCAGGAATAAGTTTTTTATGAGTGAGTTTTCCAAGTTGATGTTTTTTATATCTAAATTTTTAACCGTATAAAACCCAGGATTTATAGCATAATGTAAGTAACCTTTCTGGTTAAAAAAGTTTTCGTTATAAATATTTATTACTTTATTTCGAAATTTTTGAAATAATATTTAAATTATTATTAGCATTATTACCAGGGCACATAAATCCTGATCCTGGAAAATGGTATATGCTTATTTTATATTTGCATAATACTTGGTAATAAATTGAATCGAATACAACGATTTTATTCCTTTGAGAAGTATCTCCAAGGAAAAGTGAAGTGAAAAGTGAAAGGTGAAATGTGGAAAATCAAGTTAATTAGAATATTGGTATAAATATCCTATTTGACGTTACATTTCTTAGCCATAATCGATGGAAAACTAAAAATTGCATATGGAGATGGATCTTTCAAATATAAGGGCTGAGTTGTGGCCGGAGGGTTAAGCGGTTGAATATCTTTGAAAAATATTTTACCTTCATTCTCACTTTATTGGCTTAAATTATCTATAAACATCTCAAGAATTAAAAAAAATATATGAACATCCGACACATGAATTCCTTGAATTAAGATTGAGAAATCATATATTATATAAACATATAAATACTAAAGATTCAGGTAATATTGAGATTTCTAAGAGTACAAGCTCACTTACTTCTTCAAGTTTTTATTCTCTTCGAAAATAAGCGAAGATCTTCATATATTATTAACATAATCAAAATACCTACTAAAAAAAATGTATTTGCAAGTTGTGGATATTCAACGATCTGTGATATTTTTTGATATCTTAATAAATAATTAGTTCATCTTCCTAAAACAGAATAAATGATTAATGATTCAGATTACTTCACGATTGTATAAGAAGTGACTAGTAATGTAAAATGCGGTGGTCCTATAATTCAAATCGTTGTCAATCTACTCAACATTTTTTACTTCGAACAATTTTTTTCACATATTTTCATTAATAAATAATCCATTAGGTCATTCCTATTGAATTAGTCCTTGAATCCGTGAAATAACTACTTGATTACAAATTTCACTTGGACCAAAATATAGATATTCTCCCCTTCTGAAAGTATATCTATTTATGAATAATTATCCCATATGTTATTCTAATTTTCTCACCAGCATATTATTGTGACATTATTAATATTAGAAAAAATTTGATTGATCGAATTTTAGTAGCTAATGGTAGTAATGTTATATACGAGTAAATGTACGGAAACACATTTTATTTTAATTAAAATATTTAAAAGCAATTTTCTGTCCGTGTTTCTGGCTCGTTTGTGTTTTGGGTATAATATTAGAAATTTTTTTTGTTCAACGAAAAAGACAAAATTATACGGTAAGTCATACTGTCTTTAATTCGGGTAAAACGTCTTCCTTTTTCCATTAACGTAACTTATTGTAGAATAATTAAAAATGACATTTCGAAATAAAGACGGTTAAAATGCGACAGGATTTTATTTGTCCTATTACCTCCATATAAATGTCCCAGTTGTTTCTTTGTTTAAAGTTTAAAAAGCTATAGTTACTCGTATACGGATATGTAAAGTACCTAAATATTCACAATCGAAAAAAAGGCTCGATTATTATTCCAGTTTAGATAGTTCATTTGCGTTTCATGCAAATATAAGAACTAAATTAACATAATTTATTTTTATAGCCCTATATGTTACACCTTACTGTGATTATGAACATTCATTACACGGAACTTGGAGCCAAATTTGGGGTTCCTAATTTATAAGGTTTAATAAATAAAATAATCCGATAAGTTAAAGTTTAATAAACACTTTCCTAGGAAGCTGTTAAATTTGTTGTTGAAATTAAATTTAATGTAAATTCTATAAACTTTTTATAATCGGTTAATAAATTCCAATCAAAAAAATATTAATGTCAAAAAAACGTTCCGAGTTAAAATCTTCTTACAAATAGATTATACGGAACCAAAAATTTGATCAACTAAATTTAAAACTTAACTCATAACACAACCAAAAATTTCACCGAATAAATTTTTGTAATGACAGAATAAATTCAATCAGCATGCTCTCTATATGAAAAGCTCCGCAAAAAGTAACAATGCAACATATGCAATGAAAATTCTCTTCACCTAAAAATCGTATTACCTTTAACAAAAAATAAACGCATTATCAGCAAAATTTGAAACACTGGATTATATGTATTACCCGACTGTCATCAAGAAATGTCCTATAACCTATAAAAATATCTAATTAAAAATGTAATAAATAAATTTAACACCATTTGAATTAAAATAATTCAAATAGGAATTAATTAGAAATTTGTATATAGAAAATTGCAACAAGGTTACAAAAATAGTTTTATCATATTCATAGCTTAAAATTTGATGATATTATAGTAAAGCAAAACAATAGAAACTAACCCCCTGATACCTAGATACAAGGCTATCTTTAATTATATATATTTATTTCATATTTCAAAATTGAAAATATAAAAAGTTGTGCTAAAATTTATATTATTATCTGTATTATTCCTTTTAATATATTTATTTCAATATTGCCTGAGAATACTTTACAATTATTTTCAAAAATTATGAAATTTTCTTGTTAATTTAATTATTATGAAAGTTAGTATCGGAGTATCGGATATACACTTACTACTATTCAGTGAATAGCAAAATAAAGAATAAATATCATAAAGGGTATCTCATATACTTTTCACTATCCTTGTTCAGTTCTATTTTTTCTTGGGCAATAGTTTCACTTTAACAAAACATAAAATGTATGTCAAAATAAAATTCACTGTTTTTTTTTCTACATTTTAACATTAAATTTGATCAAGATTTTATGCATAACGGCAATAAGTACGAGTGTATTAACATATTAAATAACATGCCTTAAATTTAATCAAGTAGGTAAAATCAGTTAGATAATGTCCCGATTATCTAACATGTAAATTATCTAATAAATTTAGAAATCTATCCTTTGCGACGGAGACATTTTCCTGTAACTATTTATTTTCTTCAAAACTTTCACCCTATAAAAAATTACAAAAAGAAATGAAAAGATATCAGGTATTTAGGTATATAGATTATTTGCTGTTTTTTCTGTAACTGTTCCCATGCGAATAAATTCATTCAAAATACGAGTATAAGGAAATACTATTAATTTACTAATTTATTGGTTTCCTTTATGGTGGTTTGAAATCGTTGAATCTTTAAAAATATCGGAAAACTGATAAAATATGCTTATCTATACATGGTAGGAACATTGCAAATATAAGGACCCTTTAATTTAATAAATACAGTTATTCTTTCAAATCGATAGCTCTATTTATCGATAATTCTCTATTTGGTTTATTAACAACACATAAAAAAATAATTTTTAATTTAAAGGCGTATCCTTGTCAAATAGGGATTTTCTTTTTGTTCTGGAATTATTACTATTTTCTTTTTTTTGTCAATATAAAGAAAAATTGGGATAACAAGAAAAAGGGTTACCTACCACTGATTTTGATTAAGTACAAATCTTAGAAGAATTTTCTAATAAATTAGTTCAATATATTGAATATACTATTTACGTCTATTCAATATTAACTTATTGTATACCCGTACCCTCTAGAAGAATTTATTTGAAGAAGTATGTATCAAGGGTGGTTCAAATTATTCTGTAAGCTACATTTACTCATTCGCAATATTGCATTGAAGTTATTATTCGCAAGAGCGTTCCGAATCGAAATAAGGCAACAAAAACTTCCCCAAATATAGATTTACTTATAGTCAACACTGCACTCCTGAATGAGATATAATATTTATTATTTTTTCTCAACCAGAAATAATTGCATAATCAATTCAAAGAAATGCAAATGTAGTTACATATATTCCTTACAGGGTTTATTACCATATAAAATATTAATTGGATTAGTTACACTCATTAGATTAATTTTTCCTTGTCGATGAACGAAAATTGAAAAATGTGCAATAATGAATGAATTCTAAAGAAAATGAAATTGCACAAAAGAAATGCAAATTGTATTTGTTTGCACAATATTTTAGGCGTTCTATGAAAATTAATCAATATTGGCACTATGTAAAAGAGAAAAGAAATTATAAAAAATATGAATAATAAAAAACGGTTATATGCACATTTCGTGAAATGAAATCCTGTTATAAATTTACATAACAACTAAAGGATATTACCAATCGAGTATAATGATTTCGTAAAAATTTTCTTTATACAGAAAAAAAAGATAACCAAAAACTTCTTTATATATAGGTATAATTCATCCTTATTCATTGTATTATAAAATATTATTTCTCCCCTCCAGGTTTTTCTCTTCATTTCTATTTTCCTGATTGATCCTTTCGCTTTTCATTTCGTCAAAATTGTCTGACATTAGATATAACAACAAATCACTTTAAAAACCGTTACACTTTCACCTGTAAATGAATGAAATAAGATCATATACAATCGTTATAGTTGAGGAGGGTTTTATTGAATTATGAATTTTGGATTCAAGATTGAACCTATACCTATCTATAGCTATAAGTATGAAGTGTAATAACGTTACATAGGAATAAAAAATGGGAAAATAAATATTTATTGATAATATTATATTTTATATTATATATCTATTCGAATGCTTATGACAAAAAGGTACATCTTTATATAGATCCAGGTAATCAAATTTCCCTGCATTTATTTAAAGATCTAAGACCAAAATTTCCTACGTATCTTTTCTAAACGAAATGAACAGAGACCCCATGATTCTAGTGTTGAAGCTCACTCAAGAGAATCTGTTTCAGAATACTTATCAAGGTCAAGCTTATCATTAAGCCACCTTGTCTTCTCCAAAATAACCTATCCTATGTTATTCATTTCTGTCATACAACGATAGAACCTAGCCCATAGCTGTTTTCTCTCACAAATTTTGTTAAATCTAAGAAAATTTTTAAGCACATCATTTACTGAATTTTATTTTAACTTTTAAATTTATACGAGATACTGACATTCAACCTATAATAAAACATATCGTTTAGTCATTCCAGATCAAATCAACACACTCTCTGAAATTTGGCACAGGTGTACTAATCATATAGACTAAGAAGTGTAAAATTCTAGCATTTTTAACACTGTAGCAATTTTGTGTTAGTCAGCTAAATACAGGGTGGTAATAAAAAACCAAAACTTAGTTTTTTATTTTTTTAACAATGAACCCATTTCGTATCTACATTTATATTTGGCCTAGTGTTGACACAACAATACTAACTATTCATGAAATTAAATTGAAAATTTTAAAATATGCCTTTCGGAAAAAATTAAAGTAAAATTTTGAGAAAAATTTTTGTTTATTAGCCTATATTCTGTTCTATACCACTGGAAAGAGCATCAACAATGCAGTAAAATGATACCTCGCCCAGCTCTCTAGCTCAATTAGGAGTCCTCCTTGAACCTAGAGCAACTCAAAAAACGCATGTCTGCAATTTTTGACGTCAAATTTTCGACAATTTTACATAGCTGTAATTAAAAAACGAGTTGACATATCTCGATGAAATTTGGTCTTATAGTCTATATGAATAATACCTGTGCCAAATTTCATGAAAATCTGAGATGGTGAGGTAAATTTTTACTTAAAATTGTGTTGATTTCATCTGGAATGACTCCGACTTTAAACATTATTTAACTAAATGAAATAAGAATACATTTCAACGAGTATTTAATCTAGTATGGATGAAAACTAATATTTAGGTACTGATTTTAAGCAAATATTGTGCACATTTTAATCCTGAATTACTTGTCAACTACATTATTATTAATGTACAGTGTTGTGCAAAACATTAGCAACAAATTTAAACTTTAGGTGCAATGAGTATTACTCATAAACACTGATACCTTCAAATGGAATGATACTACTCGTTTATTCAGAGTATTCAAAACTACAAATAGAAAATATAAAAAAAAAACTTAAGTAATAAACGGCTGTTAAAATAATTAAAAACGTCCCAGTTC
>JANTOP010024238.1:0-12657 GCA_027564815.1 Symmerus nobilis | reverse complement strand
TTGTGACGATCACAAATTATTGAAATAATAATTTTTTGTGATGTCGGCACCTGGGTTCGAACCTCGAGCCTGCAAACATCCCTCATTCCAAAGCGGGCGTCATACCCATTATGCCATGGAAGAGGTTGACACCAAACGCTCCATACATATCTCAAGATCATTTAATAAGTGAAATGACTTTAAATTTTAGCCACTAAATAGCAAAAAAATCTATTTTTCCAAACCTTTACCCAAAGAACAAAAGAGACCTAAACTTGCCAATGAAAATCTTATTAGGCAAATGTGTGTACATGAACACTGTAATAGGACTATTAAGCAATATGTTTGTAAGAAAACACAGCGAGACTTTGCCCCAAAAAAATTGTGGGGGAGGGGGGTAGGGATGATAGTAATTTTCAAAAATTTTGGTAATTGGAGGGTACCAAAATTGAAGTTTAATGAGCTACACACAAAAGTGCGCTCTAGCACTGCATTAATGGCATAAAAACAAGTCAAAAATATTGCCAAACTTTAACCTCTATTATCTCAAAACTATCATTTTTCAACTATAAATTCAAAACGCCATATCTTCGCCAATTTAAGACATTTTTGAGCGATTTTTTCTGCGTTCGATTCAAATTTTATCAATATTCACATATTCAATAATATCACATTTGACTGAAAAACTCACATTTGATCTCTGGCAAGATAAGGTCCCTTTTGTCATGACGCGTCACATATATCTAATAATCTTGGAACAAAAAAGCTTTAAAATCGATATATAATTTTGGATATATGTAGTTTTTTAATTCCTAATACCTTCATGTCATTTTCGATACATATTCAAGTCTTGGGTGGGGTAGGGGGCACACCCCGCTCTGCATCCCCACCCCCTTCTCGAATGGCGCCCCTGGCATAGACAGATCATGACTGGTAGTAAGTATGTTGCATATAGGTTGCAGACCAATAAATTTAAAAATTGTCCTTCGCAAAGATTCCAAAAATATTATATTGAGATATTAGAAAACCTATTTAAATACAATGGATTCCCCGTGCTTAACGAGCGTCTGTCTTTGATTGATAATGCAACTGATGCAACTATGAACCATATAGGGGAAGGTGGGGCAAGACGGGGTACCCCTAGTAATTTCTAAACAAAAAGCATCATGTGATCGGCAGTACTTTTATCTAAATTAAGTGACGTTCTGGTCCCATTCAGTCCTGTGAATAACCTCGATGTCGGATGTCGCGTCGCTGCCTGAGCACAAAAAATCCGTTTTAAGACATTACGATGTTATTATTGCTTCAATTTGTTAGGGTGATAAACGCAAAAAAAAAGAATTATTGCTTCGTGCTGTGGGATTTCGAAAGCAGTATTACGTAGATATTTAGGTAACAATTCATCTTTATTGTTTTCAAACGGATTTTTTGTATTTAGATTTCTTGTTTGAGTGTCCGGTGGTGCAAGATGGGGTAACACGAATTATTTATAATTCCTATTTTCGTTTTATTTTAGAATGGTTAGGAACTACGTCCGCTAGGCTGATATAGGCCTTACTTACCTACTACCTACCTACCGACCTACCTTAGTTTACTATTATCTTGGAATTCAAGTTTATGTTTTTCAAATTCTAAGCTCCATTCTCAAGATTTATGTATTTTATTTTAACATATGTAAGATATGTTCATACTGCATGAATATTTTATTAGAAGATATCTAAAAGGTTCAAATGATAAATTAATTAATTTAAAATATTCAAAACACTGAGGTTTACTTGCAATACAACCTCAGGTACCCCGTCTTGCCCCGCCTTCCCCTACATTGTACTCGTTTAGAAAAATTATAAACAATAATGCAGTAGTTTAATGGTAGCAAATGGAATGTTTAAATGGTAGCAGATTCAATCATTATTCTAATATCGATGAATTGCGAATATTATCCGTAATTAATTCTTTTGTTTGTTTTATGCGATTAGTATTCTTATTGTTTTATAAAAACCCAAATAATCTCTTATAAAAGTACATCAGTTTTTTCTGATTCCCATCAGAAATCATTTAACTTGTCATAACTTGCAAAAAATAAAAGGCCACTTCCATTTTAATTCCATTTTGTGTATTTTTGCAAATCTTTATATAACTTTATAAATGAGTAATAAAAAAGTTTACTTCTCAAACTTATATTATTATTTATCATCGCATATATCACAATCCATAATCAAATAAATTGATTGAATATTACACAGTCCATTCCATAAGATATTTTCTGGTATGTTTGTATGTATAGGTATAGTATTCTGGTAGGTTTGTATGTATTTATATAGAGCTTTTGTTCTTGCAAGGTCCTCCTGTTCTAAAAGGAAACATTTTCCCCATAATAATGTGTGTAATCTACGCTATTGGTATTAGAATGGTAGCCTGGGTCAGTAAAGGTCATCATCTTTTAATAATTATTTAAAGTAAAGGAGAAAATGTTTATTATTTTAAATAATTGCATAATTTTATTGATATGAGATTTTCAAGTTGATAGTTTAAAAATCATGAATATAGCTTTAATTACACAGTTAAATATCGTATAATTCTTAATCAATCACTGTGTCTGATAATTTAATTGCTATAAAAATCTTTCTAATTTAAGAACATATCCTCCTCTAAACGTGTTTTACTAAAGATTAATGATTGTTCATTATTTTAGATCAATTAGAGCATCGCAATGTGCCACAGTACAAAATCAGGCTTTTATTATAAAACTTATAGTATTGATACGATATAAATTAATAGGACAATAAACATGAATTATAAGAATTCATATTCCATGAGATGGCAATAAAAACAAAGATAATCTAATTTATGATATGTGATATCCAATCCAGTGATAGTGGCTATAAGTTTTCTTTTCCGGAGATGGGTAGAATTATTTCAAAAATATAATAATATTTCTAATATTTATTTTTGTATCATTATGTAATATTACTATGCAATTTTGATATTAAAGATTATATTTTTTTATTTCAAATGGTATAACATATATTAGCAGCCAGGAAAAAAAACAAAACAAATCAAAACTCCAATAGACTCGACGTGGGTTATTATTACTTTTTTTTTACTAAATGACCAATAGTTAGTAATAATATTTGAAAACTTTAGTCATTTCATGCTGTTGGAGCGGATATCTCCGTACTATTTTCTAAAGATGTTAGAGTATAGTCATATAGGTTATTGCTTTTTTTTTATTTTATTTGTTTGATATGATTTCAGATTGGATTTGAAATTATTATTATTGGTTTTTCTTTTTTTTTTTTTTCATCTCCACCAACTGAATCGAATATCTGATCGTTGAAGATGAGAACTTAATTCAAATGCTTTCTTGTTCAAGTACTTTATATATTGCAAAAGTTTTTCCTTATATTAAACAACAACAAAAATAAAATCCCATTTTCGTTGACTATCGGCATCCTTGTGATGTGAGTAATGGGTTTGTTTATTTATATATATTTTACGTTTTACCACCTCAACCTATCGCTTTACGACATACAATAATATTAAAATTGACATAGAAATTTCTTAAAGACAAAAAATGTTTCAAAATGTTTAATATTTCAATAACTTAGAATTATTCCGGATTTAGCACATTTCTACTTCCGAATTTTGCTTATTATGAGATATAAGAATTACTTTCACACGCCATTTAATATCCTGTTTAATGTACCAACAAAATATCGTTTACATAATAAGATTGATAAGGACATTTTCTAAATGGTATATCATTTATCTCAAACTCCTCAGACCATACATTTTATTCTTATGACTATTTCTTGCCTAACGTTACCATCTCTTATGTTCTTTTATGTATCTTTATTTTTGTAATTTAATCATTTTAACTTTTTCACAATTATGAACAATCGAGTTGCACCGAGATAGAAAATTAACTTAATTTGAATGCAAGATGTTATTAGGAACTGCAAGAGGCCGTTTAAAAAACTTTACTAATATTACGAATCTTTACTAATATTACATTCTTTTATTTTTAGGAACCTGTTAGTGCAAATTTCCTTATATTTCATTAAAATAAAGTTTGAGATCAAATACTATTCCCACCCTAATTAGTTCTTTTCATATAAAAATTAAATTCCCATTCTAAAATTTCTATAATTTAAATCCAAGATCTAAATAAATTAATCCAGTTCAAATCCTAGTTTATACTACTACCGTAATGAGATTAATTATGATTTATAAGTCAGTTATTTATACTATATAAATATAAAGCTCTGCTTTCGTTTATATACCACTTAAAGCTCATTTATTTCAGGTGTTGGCAAGGAAATATATAACCATATTCCCTACTCTTGTCAGCATCGCATTAATAGAGATGGATAGCTTATACATAAATAAA
Source organism: Symmerus nobilis (assembly GCA_027564815.1). NCBI lineage: Eukaryota > Metazoa > Arthropoda > Insecta > Diptera > Mycetophilidae > Symmerus > Symmerus nobilis. The sequence goes on along the minus strand of JANTOP010024238.1, from coordinate 8,288 downwards.
TTATAAAAATATGCAAATTGCTTGCAAAATTTAAAAAAACCGTTGAACATTTATTATAACCATGGAACTAAAGTAACTGGAATTCTAATAAATGGTTTGTTATGAAGTCAGTAGAATTTTAAAGTGAACAAGTTGTGATGCCTGGATATTAGCTCCCCATAATCATTATATACAAACGATCAAACATAGCATACCCTGTAATGAGTATTAAACAATTCAATCAAACTTAATCCACTTGTTTCAATTGGTTACAACTACTATATTTCATAAGCTTACTTTAAAGCTAAGAGACCAACCATATTTCATATTCCATTAGTAACAGTTACTATATATTTTATGGCGTATGAATACACCGGGAATCATACATTTCTTATATTCAAATAGCCATAAAAGTACCTATAAATTAATCCATTTCAGTTACAGACACGTTTTCTATAAAGAATTTTACAATAATGAACGTGAATTTTAACTTATTATTTCTAAATAATATTTCTTTAAATCGGATTCATATTACAAAAATTCCATTACCAACAATGAATATAGACAAGACTTGTAACAGGTTCTGACTTGTTGGATAAAATTCATGATTTTCTCATGCTTTTAATGTCTGGGAAGTTCAACGTCCGATTTATAAACCAGGATTAAACATGAATTCTTGTTCATGAGACAAATTTTATATTATAAAATTTCATTCTCTACAACGGATATAGACAAGACTTTGACCATGTTGTAACTTGTTTGATAAAATTTAAAATTACTTCACACTTTGTATTTTTCATTCATTTTATATAAAGTCCAAAGTCTAATTCTTTAAACACGATAAATCTTGAAATTTTGATCATGCGAGGTAAATTCTATACGTCGCTAGCGCGATTTTTGGTCTGGAAAAGAGTATATAAACAGAACAAATGCACTAAGAAATTAAATTGCACTTGGTCCTCGGTGGGGACAAGAACTCCTTGTAGTACTCTGACTTCGGTTTACTAAATGCAAGGAGTTCTCTTAGATTAGATAGTCTCAAGCCAAATTTCTTCTGCAAGCAATAAAGGGCGAGATTGTCGGCTCTACCGGAAGCGAGTTGAGGAACGTAGTTCCTCTTTTAGCGATAAAGGAGTTGAGTCGATAGCTCCCTATAAGCGAGCACAAGTTGTCTGACTTGGACAATATTTTTTTATTATTGTCAAAACAAACCAACATACATACCTAATTAATATTTTTAAAGTTAAAACGAACTGGAACAATTTTTTCAAACGAATTTATAGAACTTTACAATTGAACATTTAAAATTAAATTAAAATTAAATTATAAAAGGGTGGACTAACATTATGTTAAAGCACTGGTAAGTTTTCCATATGTATATAATAAAAGTGAATGACTTAAGCATTTACGTTTGTAACTGTAACAATTTTGAATTTTATATAAGATTTTTAATGTGAAATTGAGTAAAATAATAATAACCAGATATTTTGTTAAAAATTAAATTGATTGTTTTCTTTTTTTTTTATTATTATCTATGGGAAAAACTTTTGGCAATACAGTGGCGAGCAACAAAAAGTGAACATAATTTTTTTTACATATTTTCTTTAAGAGGTTTTTGACGGGCGATCCTTTCGAACTTATTTGCCAGGACACCAGGCACGGCAAAGTTTTAGCCTCGAGTTGTAACTTATATCCTTATATAGTTTTCGACAAAATCGATATCACTATAGTATAATTTGTAGGCCATCCCAAGCGACAACTCTTAGTGGCGTCAGCACGCAAATCATACAAATTGACACTATAAAGTCACTGTAACAAGACAACCATCACTATAAGTTTATACTAGGCACCCTGTTATAAAAACGGCACTATAACATCCTATAGTGGTGAAATTATAGTGCTGCGAGGACGTACATTATTAGCACTATAAATATGGCATTAAAGGATGTTATAGTGCTCACTTTATAGTGCTGATATTGTACGTAATCGCCGCACCATAATTCCACCACTATAGGATGTTAAATGGCTCCATTTATAGTGCTGATAGCACTTCTCATTAGTCATACACCACTGTAAGAATGCCTAAACGAAGCTTATGTATGCTGTTTTATGAGTCTTGTTAAAGCGCGAGATGGTAAAGTCGGTAAAGCTGCGGTGGCTTCCGGATCTAAAGAACCTGGGTTCGAATCCAATGGTTGCTTATACAAAAGGTATAATTAAAAATAACATAACTCTTAAAATAAATAACAAAAAATTTAATAATTTCAGAAATAAATCAATGGGATTGAAAGGGACATAAAAAAACCGATCCAAAGTCACAGGAAATAAAAATAGGATTAATAAAACTTATTTTTATTTTGTATTAAAAGTACATTTTCCATTACTCTAAGGCCACTTTAAGAGTATACGCGCAGTCCTACAGTGATCCTATAGTGATTGTATAGTGGCAGATGGATCCACCACTATAAGATAACTTTAGGGCTCCACAGGCAACCTTATAGTGGTGCTACAGTACTTCTATAATGCTGGTGCATCGGTCACTATAAGATGGTTATAACATTGCATGGACAATGTTACTTGAGTAAAAATACGGAAAATCAATATTTATTCAGTTTCATTATTATGTATTATATCGGCGCAAAAATTTCTATCTAGAATGGGAATCTACAAAATTGTTAAATTTAAATATTAAAACACAAAAGTTTTTCAACCCCTGTAATTTATGTGAAGTCTCCTCTAATAAGAGTGAACTTTTTCAAGTTACAGTTTCGAAAAGATTCCGCTGGAAAAAAAGGCCGCTTCACTTTTTTTCGTGTAGTACATACACGATATCTACAATCGCCTGATTATAACATAATAAAATATTGTATACTTATTTATTGGAGAAAAAAACGTCCATAATATTACAAGTAATCCTTACCTTCTTACCAAGCGAGCTACTTGCAACACAAATTTTCGATATTATAATACTGTAAGAAATTTCTGTAGTACAAGTATTTCTTATATGAAATTTAATGTATAATATAATTAAATGGAACATTCATAACAATCGATGAACTAACTGAAAACAATTTCAGTCATAATACATGATATTGGTTGAATATGTAGTATATACCCGGAAATATGTTCTGATCTACACACTCTATACCGAGTATAGGTGTAGGACTGTAGGGTATTGCATAACATCGGAAATATCAGTTGTTTAAATTGAATTTCAAATTATAAGTATAGTATACCAAATGAAACAAGGGTCACCTGTAAACATTAAAATGAGATGATGATTAAAATATATTCGTATTTTTTAACAATACCAATATACTCGGAAGTATATTGTCATAATAGCGAATGACACAACCAGCGATTTTTCCCCCGCTTCAAGAAAGCACTTAATAACGATGACGACTTGAATGTTGATTACACCGATAAGAATGATAACAATGATTATTTTGACTGATTGTAATTAATGATAACCGAGTATAAACAGTATGAAAAAAAAATAATAACAATAAAAATAAAATTGGAAAAAAAAAATAATTTACCCTCCCTCATCCAAATTACATGCAAAATATCATAAAATATTCACCATGAATTTTTGCTTGGAGATTTTTATTGACATATTTAAGTGGGTGTTTATGAGCTGTTTAGAATGTCATAAAATTCTGGTAATGACCAAAATGCATAACAAAAAATAATTGAAAATAAAAATTAGAATCTTTTGTATGTTAATGGGCTCTGCCAACATAAAATGGTTTTTAAGTTAATTATTTTAAAAAGAAAACCAATAAAACCCGTAAAAAGGTAAAGAAGGAACTCTAACGTAAGTGCTGAATGTAATTAATTATGATTTATACGTAATAGAAAGCTTAATTAGCGTTATAACCTTTCTTCAGTAAACCAAAGAGTTTATCGACAAGAAGGGAGATATCGAAAGTTTCGAATTAGAAACAATCAATGAAAATTATTATTATTATGATACTACAGGTCATCGGCGAAAGATTAGCCTACATTGGTGATATAGTCTTAGGCATGTAGTGATGCTAAATTATTTAACGGCCAAATTACAAAATAATATTACTTTAAAAATATACTTATTAATTTATATTTAAAAATCATTGAATCATTTTGAATACTGTATACGAAGAAATCGAATTATTTTCGGTAAATTAGAAAATTCAAATAATCACTTTGAATAGAGTTAATTAATTTATATATTTCCTTTCAAAGTTTGAATTATTTTTGAATATAACATGAATTTATTCTGCAGTTTTATTCCAAATATTAAAAAAAAAAATCAATTAAACAGTTCATAATTGAATTATAATGATATACCGTACTCTATCCAGACACTTCCCACCCCATAATACTTTTTTCCATTATCATCAATTCAATTATTCGATATTCAAGGATATACACAGATCCTTGATTATGGGGAACATTTTCAAATGGACGGATGAAAAATGTATGTGTGAATAGAAGCGGTTTACATGCTATAGAGACAATATTGACAAATGGGGGGGACACGCAAATATTGAAATGCATTTTATATCAGAATTTATCCGTTGCATATGTCATATTTTCAATATTTCCTTATTCCATTGATGTGCTCTGTAAGTAATTAGTGTGCAGTTCGAATTGATGTATTAATAATTCACGAATCATGTACCTACGCCACATAATCATTCATTTCAAAACATCCTGCTTGTTTGAATCTGGAAAGCGAAATTGTATAAAATTAAAATTCAATTCATTTTTCTTTGACTATTTATCGAAAATGCAAATATCGATATTTCATCTTAATATACAGACAGCCTTATCTTGAATCTATAAGATCTATACACTTGACATTTTCCACATAATGAACTATACATTTTTTGCGGTGGTAGGAAATTGATTACCGAAATCATGTAAGCCCATTATTTACTATACTGTAAAAACAATACTATTATAACTAATCTCCATAACTTGTAATGTTGCATAATTTTGTTTGTTTCAATGAATCCTAGTATCTCCCAGCTCTAAAAATAGGATACAAAATTTCAATGTGTAACCCATTCCCGTAGTCTATATTTTGCGTGGTTGAACAATTAAAATTTAATGAGAGGTTAAATTTGGTACATCGGTGATAATGAATTAGATGATATATGCAATATACACAATTCCGACAATCTATGAAATTGTGGATATGTGGAAGATTTATTTGGAAATTATAACTCGGAATGATAATGATGACTATTATTTATTGTTATGGGTAGAAATAGAAACTGTTCACAATCTCTCAAAATCTAGACATTATTAGTAGGATGCGTTCATAAATTTGAATAATGTCACCAAGTAATTCTTCAGTTTTTCAATTTATTCCTGAGAATATATCATCGCTCATATTGAAATGAAAGAAGTTCCAGGCGATAAATAAAAATATTTTATAGAAATATTTAGCAATAAAAATTAGGAAAATATACTATAGATATCTATAACACAAAGAAAGTTATTTATTATTCTGCAATTATTCTTTGAATTTTCACAAATCTGCAAAACAGGTAGTTACAATTGAAATTAATAACAAGAATCGTACGATTTTTGAACGCATTCCTTATCTATAAAATTATAAAATACCGAGATTAAACAATAATCTAACGATGTAGGGTACATTAATTTTAAATTGTCAATTTGTGGAAAATTATCAAATTAATTGCAAATATGTAGCAAATAGATAGGTACATTGGTATTATACTTAATTCTAAAACTTATTACATTTAATAGCGTTGATTTAGCCTACTACTGATGATTATGGACAATAAATAATACAATTTAACATAACATCAAATTTCTGATCCTATCCAAAATTATATTTTCTCGTTACATACAGCGTTATACAAACTCTATGACAAGGGCCGGAAACCTATGACCTGCAGGCCACCAAGTGACCCATTTGATAATTTCAGTGACCCGCTTGAGTTCTGACAAGAAAGTGTAATATATAAGACAGATATAAAATTGACCAGATGCCAATTATATAATATTCTGGAGAACAACAACATTAACATTTTATTGTTATTGTTTATTTGATTTATGCTAAATTCTGTAGAATCGAAATTGAGTTTTTTCAGTATATATGTCTCCACAGTGGCGTGCAGTATAATGCGCAAAAGGTGGAGGGAGAGCACACCTGAAATATCAATTAAATCGTAACCAATTTTTATTACTGCAAATTTCTAACTCAAATTATTTTATTTAATCACGTTGAATGAGCTTTCGAAATTTTTGAAGCATTTTTTTTTTTGGAAAAATTTGAAATTTTGTTAAAAGATCGTTGGATAGAAAATAGATTTTTAAACGTTAATAATTAAATTCAAAACTTAAAGCTTTGGTTGTGCTTTTAATAGCTCGAATAAGCTTTCTTCCAAAATTCCATATTTCGTTTAAATTTAATAAAAAGGATTAAAATTCGATTCCAAATTATTGAAAATTGTAGGTATTTTAATTTCAAGCTTTCAATGAGCTTTCGAGGTTTTAAAAACTTTATTTTGGAAAATATTGAAATTTCGTTATAAAGGATTGTTGTTTGGATAGAAAATAACTTTTAAAACGTAAAAAATAAGTTCGGGAAATGAAGCTTTCTGGGAGCTTTTAAGTTTTAACAAAGCTTTTGTACGAAAAGTTTAGTTTTGATATATTTGTGTTTTTTCTCAACTAATTTAAAAGCTTCCTGCATAATTACATTTTTTTGATCCGAAGAAAATAATTGGGAAATCCGGATCAAATGTTGCGATGTCCGATATTAAAATTTCCGGAACGAGCGAGCCCTTACGAATTTTTGATTTTTCTTATAGATAAATTTCAACTAATGCGAAGTACTTAATTTTTGTATTTTCACCAAACTGTTAAAACAGCTTTCTGCGTTTTTACATTCATTCCGGGCGAAGAAATCTGCATACAAATTCTGCACATCTTATGGACACGTTGACCGCACGCCACTCCTCCACTTTAATAATTTTATCCAGCATTTAAGCAGGGAAGGATTTGAGGGGTATCATATTCACCAAAAAAGATTGTTTTAAGAATGAAAATACCACTGACCCGAAACGTGTTCTTAATACTCACATTTTGGTTGGTTTTCACCCGCAGCCTAGAAAGGTTTCCGACCCTTCCTCTAAAACATCGGTTTGATTCTGTTTTATTATTCTTATAATTATAAGATAAAAGTTATCTGACTAACTATTTAATATCATTAAATGTCCTATGAAGCAAATTCGTTTAATTTTATTTAAAATATTTATGCAATGTGGTTTCTTCAAACCCAGCCAATATAATTAGGGATTGCAATACCGGTAAACCGATTTACCCGTTTACCGGTTTACTGATTTATTGAATCAAAATGCATAATTTTATTACCGGTAATTATATCGATCATTACCGGTAAATTGGGTAAAAAATGATTATAAAAACCCAAGAAACTACCCTCATTCATCCATTAAATAAAAAAAAAGTAGAAATTTCTATTGCTTTTATTTCTTTTACTTCAGCTGTGGTATTTTCCTAAGTCGCGTCGATGCGAGACGACAGGAAAATTCATACAAATTTTATCTGCGCAGTAAAAATATGTATGAATTTCTTTGTAGAGTCGTATCGACTCGACTTAGCAAAATCTCAGGGCAGGAGGTCTCTCAGTAAGTTTGGATCGAATATCACAAACATTTTTTGGCTTTTTGCAATCCTTAAAGTATTCGGATGAACCGTTCGGGCTGAACTTTGTACGCCAGCAGAATGTCCCAGCCGCGCGATTTCAAAAAACTCGTAAATATGTCCAAAATATGTACCATCTGATGACCAAAATACCCAAGTTGCATCTTCAATACAAAATACATCTTGCAAGTTATACTTTCTTCAATACAAAAAATTTCGGAAAATAGACTTATTTTCAACTTAATTTACCGTGAAATCCTCCTTAAAGGGTTATTTTTATTCTGTTATTTTGTCTGTCTCTCTGTCTGGCTGTCTGGCTGCCGGTTGTAATTTCAATTTCGTTTCATTTCTGATTTGCTTATACACGGATAAAATTCCATTGGTAAAATTGACTCAATCGTTGTTTAATTTTGCGTTGACAATGGTATTATTAAACAATGAGACATAGTTGATTTTTGCAAAAAAAAATCGTAGGAAATATACAACAAAATAGTCATTTTAATTGTACATTGACTATTTAAATTGTTCATTAACCCACCAAAAGTTGTATCGTATACTATTTTTAATTGTACACCAACCATTTTAATAGTTGATGTACAATAAAATAGTATTTTTTTATTACAATA
>JANTOP010024227.1:0-12657 GCA_027564815.1 Symmerus nobilis | reverse complement strand
ATGTCTTCACTATGACTTAATCATGTTACTTAATTTACTGAATGTCCATAGAGGACAGATTGTAAATATCATGGAGGTAATAAAAAAAAAAAAAAAAAAAAATAAATATTATGTTATATTTACTTGCCAACCTACATGCGTTAGTAATTTAGGTTGGGAGATTTAGGTTTAACATTATTGATGAAAATCCATTCATTAAATTCAATATCTTGATTAAATTTCTAGAAAGTTCCCTAAGAAAGGCATAAAATGATGTATGCATACAGATCAAATTTAAAAACCTTTCGGTCAATCTGTACCACAATTGAAGGGCACAGATAGGGTCTTAACTGATTGAAATACCGTAATTTCGAAAGATTTTTTTACCGCTGTTTTTTGACTCAATTTTCTTAAAATAATCTAAAAAATGGACGATGTTGTTGCTAAAAATCAATCATTTTGAAATATTCATATTTGTAGGCAGTTAGGGGGACCTACAATATTTTACACTATTCCCCGCTTTATGTTTGTATCTTTCTTTTTCTATCTATTAACACATTGAACTTGAATTTGAACACATTGGAGTAGAGAATACACTTTACTCCAGCTAGGAAGCTAATTAAACTCCTTGACAACGTATCAAAAGCTAACCTCTTCTCTATGCAACTTATACCTGTACCGTAAGCGTTGAGATCGAAAAAATATATATATCCTTCTATGAAGCAGCTAGAAAGGCTGTGAGAGCAAAAAGTCTATACGTGTGCTTGTTTGCACTTCCTTGCTTGCCAATATTTTGAGCACGTTAACTATTAGTGGTAGATGAACCTATGAATTGAGCTATTAAACTCTCTGTTATTTTTCTATTTTAAGCGCTTGTTTGGTGAAGCTCTAAGATTATACTCGTACAATACATACTTCCATATTTCCAAATTACCAAAATCCCTATTTTGTTCTATTCTCAGTTGCTCTGCGCCCCCTTACCTCTGAAGTTTCTGAATAGCTACTAGCTTTGGTACATATATAGTTGCTATCGCCAAGGACAATATTATTAGAAACTTTGAAAGGAGATACAAATTCGGAATTAGGAAAGCGACGAAGATGATCTTCAATATAAGCATAGGCCTGCATAGGCCGAATGGCTTAATACGTCTTCTAGTAAGTACTTTTTATTCTCCCACTCCTACATTAGTATTTCCTACTTTGATTGATTTGTCTTTGAGGCACGGATTTAAGTTCTGTTAATTTAATATACTCTCGTAGATATGCCCTTAGTGCTAGACGGTGGGCGGTTTTTCTTTTATTCACATTTTTAAATATTGAAGCTACTTATTGCTTTTAAAACTGAAATTCGCTTTTTAATAAATTTATAATCATTAAGGAATTTTTGAATTATTAAATTTATTTTTATTCTTTATTCGAATGGGTAAATATGAATGTTGTCCATCTTTTCCGATTCAATTTCTTATTGTCATACTGTACTTGATATAAGTCATATATACTCTGAACTGAAAAAAAAGAAGAAGAAAAAAATAAAAACAAATAAAATTAATGAATCTAATTAGCATAATGCAAATTTTTTCTCTCACAATTTGGCCCTTCCGTATCTATACATTTTAGTTAAAATATTTAACGTTACGTTCCATGGTGTATTATAAACAGTTAGGGTAATGATATCTACTCACAGCATCATCATCATTATAATTAACTGTTAAGTACCCCCCCAACCTGCCCCCCGTCAGTCACCAAAGAACAACTGCAATTAAATTTATTTTGTACAACTAAATTACACATAGAATTTTTTATCCGGGATACCCCATCATATTATACCCTCCAAATCATTTTTTTGGATTCGGGTATGGGACACCGGAAAATTATATCCACTGTGCTGTGAAAATTTAGATTGTTGTTTGGCAGGAGAGAAAATCCGGTTGGCTTGGGGTTGGGAAACTGTTTTGTTCAAAAGTTTTCCTCTATTATATATACGGGTACGATTTTTTTTTGTATTAAATATCCTAAATATAATAACCCAATGATCCCAAAATAAAAAAAAGTGATGGATTATTTTGGAAAATTTTTAATCCATCACACCAAACCCGATTAAATGTTGGTATTTTGATATTTCCTGAATGAAATTTGAATGTGGGATAGAGTTAGCCAACCCTTATTCTGAACCCATACCATATATCCTTAAAATGAAATGGATAGTTAAATTATTATAATTAATTTTGTGGATATAAATTTTTGGATAACAAAAATGGGAGTAGAAAGCTGGTTTTTTGGCAAATGATTTAACGTGTGAAGAACACACTCAAATAATAATTCAAAATTTACTAGAAATTCCTACATATCGCAATCCACGGTAAGCAATGTCCCCGTTCAATTAGCTTCACGATTGGGGAAAAAGGATTTGGTTTATTTATTAATTTGTAGTCATTAGTTTATTTCACTAATTATAGATGAATTGAAAGTTTTGTTATCGGGTAATTTCAATGGAACAGAAATTACTTTTGTGACTATTTGAATAACGGATACGGATTATATCGGTTTAATCAACCGGAACAGTCGGGCTCAATGATTGAAATTGTATAGCCAATAAATGTATCATTAATCAGTGGGGTGCGGTCAATATCTGCATAAGGTGTGCAGAATTTTATGACCCTTTTCTGTGCATTGCGAATATTTTCATTGGCCAAAATAAAAATTTTAAAAACGCCGAAAGTTTCTTTGACAGTTAGGTAACAATACAAAAATTGTACAATATATTTCGCAAAAGTTAAAATGTATGAAAGAAAAATCAAAAATTCGTAAAAGCTCGCACCCAGAAATTTGAATATCGGAGATCGCGACATTTGATCCGGATTTTGCGATAAATTCCTTCGAATTTAAAAAAATGTAATGATGCAGTAAGTTTAGGAATTAGTTAAGTAGAAGTAAAAATACAAAAGAAAAATACAAAAATATCAGAACTGCACATTTCGTATAAACGCTCTACAAGAACTTGAAAGCTCACAGAAAGCTTTATTTTACGAACCTTATTTTTACGTTATAATATCTACTTTCTATCAAGATAACGAATATTTAACGAAATTTCAAATTTTCGATTTTTTATCCGATTTCTTAAATTTAAATGATATGTGAAATTTTCGCAGAAAGCTTATCCGAACTATTAAAAGCGTGCCGAAAGCTCTAAGTATCGAACTTAATTTTTTATGCATAGATGTATATTTTTTATTCCGCTAACGATTCTTTACCAAAATTCCAACTTTGTCCAAAATAAAGCTTCAAAAATTTCGAAAGCTCTTTGAAAGCTTTTTATTATATTAAAATGTCAGTTTATATAATTTGGAATTTAATTTTTATTCGATTCATTAAATTTCCTTAAAATAGGAAATTTCCGCTAAATTCTTTCTCAGTCAGTCCATTGTAAGCTCAAAGAAAGCCCTGAATTTCGAACTTAGTTTTTTACATCTACTTTCTATCCAGATATCCAAGTCCCTTCACAAAATTTAAAATTTTTCCAACAAAAGTGCTCATTGAAAGCTTATCTTTTGTCAAAATTTCAGGTCATTAGATTAATTTTTTTAAGATAGGGCAAACAAGAACTATTGATGACTTCATGATAATTTGCCTCCAATTGAAATCACTAAAGCTTTCGTAGAGATTTTTTTTCCATCGAGCTTTTTAACGAAAGTTTCCGATTTCATTTAAGTTTATTTATTGGGAAATTAAATGGATTTCAAAATACAATAAGTAAAATTATATTTTTATTAAAAGCTTTTGGAATTCTTCTAAAGTTCTTTTCAGACAATTTTAAATTTCGATGTCGTTAGATTATTGGGATAGAAAATTGATTGTAAAACGTGTAAATTTAAAACCGAAATGTAAAATATTCTTCCAGATTCCAGCTTCCACCTTTCAACGAAAATTTCCGATTTCATTTAAATTTATAATTATTGGGAGGATAATTAGATTCCATACTGCCTAAAATAATATTTTAATTAAAAGCTTTCGATGAGCTTTCGGAGCTTTCATAGAAAACACTTAAAATTTATTTAAAATCAGGAAATTCATAAATTGTAAAATTTCATATATTTTTTTTTATTAAAATTTTCACCGAATTTTACAATTCCAATATACGAACGCCAGATTTTTATTTAGTTCTTGCGTCGTGAATTTACGACCAATTGAATGTCGTCTGACATAACATGCTGCGCATGAATGCACACTTCATCTATGTGTCTTCAAATAGGTTAACTGGCCTCTAAACTTTGGAACCGGTGACTGGGTCCTGCGCACGGAAGATGACATACTAAATGTTATAATTGTTTAATTTATATTTTTTCTCCTCCAAAAATTTGTTGAAAGCAGTCAAACTTTGGGAGATATCGGGAAATTTCGAGAAAATAAAAAAAAAAATCGAAATAGTTTAAATGGTCGCGGGCATACTTTGGCAAAAAGTTCAGAAAAATTTAAGGTTAAAATAGAAAACTGTAGGAAAATGGTGGGCGATGTGAAAAAGGATATCTGAAAAGGATACACGATTACGTTCTAAAATGTCCGGAATAAAATAGGAAAACATTAGGAAAAGTCAGGGAACATTTGACAGAAATTGACAAAACGTTTCAAAGAAACGGTGGGAATGAAGATAGTTAAGAAATTCGGTGTGAATTTCTTAAAAATTCAAGCAAACCCCATTGAAACAAGAAGAAATTGAGAATCCTGAAGAACTCTGTGGAAATTAGAAGAAAATCCCGAAAATGTTATGAAAAATTTTGAAACTTAGTGTCGCGAGAAAAGTTCGAAAAATGAGGTGAACAGAAAGTCGGAATAATACCTAGAAAGATAGCCAGATGTCGGGACATATGGGAAATGTTATTCTCGGAATTCATTAAATTATGAAAATACTCGAGAAAGTCAGAATCTTAAGGAAAGTTAATGAAGGTCTAAAAATTCGAAATAAATTCGGGGAGAATCAAAACCCGCAACAATTTTAAGAATAGGCGGAGAAAAGTCAATACAACTCGGAAAAATCATTTAAATTAGGAAAGCATTAGGGAAATAAGAAAAGAACGAATAATCGGTTAACTGCCAGGAAATAGTTGGGAGAAAGATCCGAAAGCACATAAAAATTAATAAAAGTCAGAAAAGGAAGAAACAAATGCCGTAGAATTCGATATGCAGAGGGAAAAATCTTAAGAGATATCCACAAGAATGTCAACCATTCCCTACCATAATCCGACATTCTCTGATTTTTTTCATACCTTTACCGATTTTTTCCAATTTATCGGATATTTATTAAATTACCAAATTATTCTCAACTAGTCCTAACTTTTCCAGGTGCTTTCCGACTTTTTCTAACTTTACTTTCTTCTTTAAAAATTTGTAAACTTTATTGCTTAAAATGTACACTACTTTTGTAAATTTTCCTAACTTTTTCTTACTTCTTAATGATTTTCTCCTACCTTTCCTAGCTTTTCCCAAATTTGTCATTTTGTTTTTTTTGTTTTTTCACCGCTTTTAGAATTATTAACGAGTTTATCAAAATTTATAAGACTTTTTCAGAATTTACTAGACTTTTTCTGAGTTCAACCTAATTCTCGAAGTAATCTATAATTATTTTCCAAAATATTCCCCACTTTCTTGACTTTTTCCAAATTATTTGGGTTCCCCCTGCTTTATTTCCGTTCCTTGCAAACATTTTCCGAATTTTTTTCGGAATTCGCTAAACTTTTTCTGAATTTTCCTTTCATTTATTCGATATTTTCCCATCTTGTTTCCATGGAGTCCTGTTATATTCTCACTTGGTACGTTTTTAATAGTAAATTTAAAAGATTTGGCAGATTCAAGCATTAACGGTCGTCGTTCTGATCAATTCCGATCACCATTTCATCCCGTTTAATTTTTACTCATATCCCGAGCGCTTCTATTCTATTCTTCCTTGGGCGATGTTTAGCTAGCATTTGGAAAATTATCTAATTCGAAAAATTGAGGCAATGGCAACTTTCAATATGAAGTGGAGCTGATATAAATTCTCAACGTTAAGGTACAAGACCTACACAATCGAGTTTTTACGGAACCCGATTCTTTAGTGAACTATAGTCCCTAGTCCTTAGTCTTAGATATCTAACTTCTCTCCTAAGAAAATACTAATAGTCTGTTCTCCCACCATAAATCGAACGAATAATTTTCCAAACAAAAATCGAGGATAATAAATCGATGAAGGAAGGATATATGAAAGAGTCGGGAACATTATAACCCAGAATTTAAAATCACAAGTTAAAAATAAAGTAAAATCCAAAACCATTCATCTTCTTAATAAGTGTCAATCTTAAAGGAAATTGTATTTTATTATCCTCGTTTCGAAATGCCATGTCTATTAAAGTATTTAACGATAAGATTTGATTAAGATATATTATTAAGTAAATAAGAAAGAAAAACATTTCTTAATCCAATACCGTTTAAGTTGGAAGTTTTCGCATTGGAAAAAGGAATGAAAATTCTTGCCATATCGGTTTGTAAAATAATACTTCTTAAATAAAACGGTGGGTTAAGTATGTAGAAAGATATCGGGAACCATAAAAGGATTATTTATATAGGAATGGTGATTTGTTTGAACCACTTCCTTATCTCGATTTAGTAAGCCGATTAAAGTGAATCATTTATGTCCGTTTTGATGCTAGTTCATATTAGGTATTTTTCTTCTATTATTAGGACCTCTCTCTCTCCCCGTTTATCGCACTTATAAAATCAAGAGTTTTAAACAATCCCTGATTATTAATTAAGTCTCTACCCATCCACAATGCTCCAAATGGAAGAGTTCTCCGATTTAAAATTGTTTTAAGATTTATGTATCGGGGGGGCTTATCGTTTAGTGTTATTCAGAAAATTAATTTAATGTTAAAAGGCACTTCTTTTGCCCGTTTATCATCTAATGTTGTATATAGAGGAGTCAACTAAATTTGGGATCATATAATAATAATATCCGTAAATTTATAATGAAGATGCTTAACCCTTTCGCGGACACAAGAAATTGAGAAAATGTTCGCAGAATGACACATGTAATTATTTGTGCTCTAATGCAGATATTTAAATTTGGATATTTAATTTAAGCAATTCAAAATGAATTCAAATTTGGGCACTAACTTATATCTGATTGCTTCTGTAGGCACACAAAAATTGCTGTTACATATAAAGCCAAAAGAATCGCCGTCGCTTATGTCCGACGTGTTTATAAACAATATTTTTGTATGTCGGCAAACGCCGACGTGTCCCAATTTAAGCCATTCGTAGTGTCGGCCTATGCCGACGTGTCCGCGAAAGGGTTAATTGCTTAACTCATTTATAAAATTATCATACTTTATGATGATCTACCGAATGAAGAGAGGTCTTTGGGTTTACTTTGAACTTTAGCATTTAACAGAATGAGACTTGATAGGATATGCCAATGTTTTTCAAACTGGGTTCCACTAGACCCTTTCAGGGGCTTCCCGACACTGATTTGGTTATTATAAGGGAGAAATTGCTTAAAGTTTCCGAGACTGCAAAAATAATAAATTACAGAAATCTCCACCCCTTGAAAGCACGCTTAATGCTTTATTGATGAAATTACAATTCATTAAGTATAGAATATTCACCAAAATTAAGGGGTTCATTTTAGATGAAAATTTGTAGAATACAATTTGTTTTTTATTTATTTGGGAACAAATCTACGTCATTAGATTTTCCAAGTTTCGAAGAAAATTGTTGGGAAATTCTTTTTTGCATCAAAATGGTCCGGGAAAGTGATTGTTTAAATCACAACGTCTCAATTCAACCCCTACCAAAATTCCGGCGTTGATGGTTTTTTAATTTATATAATTCAATTTATTTATCCGATGATTAGAAAACCACGCTGCGTCATTAGATTTTCTAAGTCCGGAAGAAAATCTGTGGAAAATTTAGTTCGTAAAGTAAAGAAAATTACAATGAAAATCCATTCTTCTTATTTGATTAATTACATCTGAAGTTTGATTAGAAAAGCTTAGAGAAAGCTTTCAGTTTCAAATAATTTTTCTATCCAAATAATTTTCCTGTAACAAAATTTGAAATTTCCTGAAAAAAGCTTGATTGCTGACCCTAAATCTTGTTGAAAGCGTTTAATGTTTTAATTAAAACTTTACTTTATCAATTTTGAGATACATTTTTTATCTCATTGAAATAAAATTCTTTCAAAGCTTTTGATAAATTTCAAAGCTAAAAGAAAGTTTTAATTTTCGGTTATAATTTATATGTATTCGAATCTATTTATAAGTCAAATATTTTTCATAAAATGAAATTTAAAATTTTCTCAGAAAAGTTTAATTAGAATCGCTAAAGTACACTGAAAGCTTGCATTGAAAATTTTATTTTGTTCGCTTGGAATCTACTTTTCATTCGATTAAAGAAATTTTAATCAAATCTGAAATATTCTCTTATAAGCTTTTGATGAATTTGAAAGCTCAAAGAATGTTTTAATTTTCAGTTATAATTTATAATTATTGGAATCTATTATCCAGTCAAATAATTTTCCTAAAACGAAATTTCAAATTTTTTTATTAGAAAAGCTCAATTAAATTCACATAACTTCACTCTTGGATACACCAAAGTTTATTGAGAGCTTTTTTCATACAAATTTAATTTTGTTTATTTGGAATCAACTTTTCATCCGATTAATTAAATTTTAATTGAATCTAGAATTTTTCACCAAAAACTTTTCAAAATCGGAAAAGCTGAAAGAAAGCTTTAAGCTTAAAATTTAATTCAATACATTTTGAAACCTATTTTTCTGCTAAATAATTTTCCAGTAACGAAATTTAGAAATTTTGTCCAAAAAGCTTTATTAGAATCGCCAAAGTACATTGAGAGCTTTCAATGCAAATTTTATTTTGTTAGCTTAAAATCTACTTTTCATTCGATTAAAGAAATTTAATCAAATCTGAAATTTTTCCTTAAAAGCTTTAACTTTGAGGTATAATTTTATACCCGAGCGCTTTAATTAATAAAACGGGCTCCGCGACTTAAAACAGTTTGAGAATCCCTGAGCCATCCATTAGCAACTTGTAGGAATATATTTACCTTTCATTTGTTCTATATCTCCATTGGACTTCTTAAGTGACCAATTTCTATTTGAATTGGTCGACATTTTTGAAATAGTATAGTTCGAAATAACCCACAAAATTACAAGTTTCCATTAAAATCCCACACAAATTCTCTTATAAATTTGCCCAGGAAAAAAAAAACATCATTTTCTTCATATAAAGTTTATTAAATGGAAATTTACCATTTTACGAGAGCTACGTGCTATTGGGTGCCATTAGCTCGGAATCATCTGTATAATATATAAAGCTCCTTACCTGGGTTCCATATACAATATACACCTACGGGTGGCTGGATATTCTTTGCATGCCATTATTAATGTTAACATGTGTATAATATCCCTTAGAAAATCTACCCTTTTCTTTGGATATTACAATAAGATAGAGTTGTCCCAAGTAATAACATACATACACTTGAAACTCCTTAACTCCCAAGCAGCATTCAAATATTTTGACAAAACATTTTCGTTCTTATACATATATTCCCATAACCCAGTCCAAACCAAAGAAAATCTAAAAGTTCCCCGCTTATAATGTAACCGAAAAATCACTTTTGCAATTAGATGAACAAATAATATGACATGTATATTTTTGGGGGGTAAATGTTTTTCCAACCACCACATGTGGGTGTCCGGAGGGTATATTTTCTCACTTAGCTTTGTAAGTATACACAATAGAAATTCTCAGGGCTCGAATATCTATGTCTTTTGTACACATATATATTTATATATATATTTTTTGGTCTAATGGTAGTTTATGTAATATGTTTACAGATTTATATTGGAAGAAAAATAAAAGCCTAAATAGAAAACCCCAATCCCTCCCGAAAACAATGAAAATTTATTTGTTTACATTTTCCATTAAATTGTAAAAGATAATGGTTTTGATAGGTTTTCATCATTAAGGAGATGAGCTTAAGATTTGAAATCTAACAATATAATTGATGGTGGGATATGCTATATATATGGATGGGACTTTCCATTTGATATCTTTCGCTTACCCAAGGGAACGCTTTTGTTCTCCGGTTTTAATTTTCATTTGGGATAACATCGTCTTAATATCGTCTTGACCAAAATTTAATGAAGTAATCAATTGCGGATGGGATTGGGATTTTATGGTGGTTGGAGGCATGCGAATGAATTTCAAATGCTTTTAGGTTAAAAGTTAAAGACTTGGAAAAGGTTTCTGATTATACCGAATCGTTTTAATTAAGGATACGGTTCGCTTAGATTGATCTTAAACGAAATATGGTTGTATCAATGGGAAATAGGAATTTTAATGGTTTGTAGGATGGGAACTGACTTATAATTTTGGGGTTAGCGCCTTGATTTACCTCATTGTTAGCCAATTTAGTACATACAAAGAAATTACTCAACCTTTCTATTATTTATTGAAACCAAAGTATATGGGATTAGGCAGTACAAATGACGGAGCGAAGTTAGTCATGCATGATGATAGAAATGACGCAGGTTGAATTATACGGCAACATTTAACAAACAGCAGTAATGTCATATCAATATTTTTGCTTCATATACAAGATTTATAACAATATTTTTGGATATTTGTAGACTCTTCGAAGAGGACTTTCAAATTTTGCGGAAAGGTTGTGAATAAAAAAATTTAAATAAATAAACTAAGTAAAGCAAACAAAATCGTCTTTTTATTAATTATATTCGCCTCCTTCTATCACACAATATTCAGTCAATTAGGTCAAAGTACTATGATGCTGAAGCCTCTTATCTCATAATTTCCAGTTTTACCTCCATTGAGTAGTATCGTCTTTATGACCATCCACCATTGGCGTGCGGTCAACATCTCCATATCGTGTGCATAATTTTATGACCCCTTAACAAAATGTTACAGCTATTATCAAAAGCGTTTGCTTTAAAAAAAATGTAAACACGCAGAAAGTTACTTTGATAGTTAAGAAAAATTAAATATTTCGAAATTGTTGAAATTTGTCTAAGAAAAATCAAAAATTGGCAATGGCTCGCACCGAGAAATTTAAATATCGGACATCACGACATTCGATCCAGATTAACCGATAATTTTCATTGGATTGAAAAAAAATTAATGATGCCGGAAGTTTATAAATTAGTTAAGGAAATATAGAAAGAATAGGAAAACTAGACTTTTCTTATAAAAGCTCCTCAAAAAATTAAAAGCTCTCAGAAAGCTTTATTTTTCAAACCTTATTTTTACGTCTTAAAATCTACTTTATAACCAAATATATATCTTTTATGGAAATTTTAAATTTTCCCAAAAAAAAAACGTCTCAAAATTTTCGAAAGCTTATTAAAAGCTTAATGTTAAAATGTCATTTTATATAATTTGAATTCAAATTTTTTATCCGATTCATTAAATTTAAATCAAATTTGAGATTTTCGCAGAGGGCTTATCTAAACTATTAAAAGTGCAGCGAAAGATCTAGGTATAGAACTTAATTTTTTATGTGTAAAAATTTATTTTATATCCTGATAACACGGCTTTAACGAAATTTCAACTTTTCCCAAAATAAAGCTTTAAAATTTCGAAAGCTCATTGAAAGTTTGGAATTAAAAAGTCAATATATAGATTGGAATGTAATTTTTATTCGATTCATTAAATTTAGATTAACTATGATTTTTTCTATGAATGCTTTCTCAGCTCATTGGAAGCTCAAAGAAAGCCCTAACTTTCGAGCTTAATTTTTTATATTTTAAAATCTATTTTCTATTCAGGATGTCGGTTCTCTTACGACATTTCAAATTTTACCCCAAAAAAAAAATTTTCAAAATCTCGAAAGCTCATTGAAAGCATATATATTTTTTCAAAATTATTGATAGATAGATATTTCAATATAGATAGATGATATTGATAGATGAATATTCCAAGAAAGGGCCAACAAGTACGTTGAATATTTTAATTAAAATCTTTAGATAAGCTTTTGGAATGTTCTTAATGCTCTTTTCAGACAATTTTAAATTTCAGTGGCATTAAATTATTGGGATAGAAAATGGATTTTAAAACGTAAACTTTTTTCAGCGGAATTCAGCGAAATTTCGGATTTCATTTGAATTTAATTATTCGAAGAGAAATGATATTCCGTATTGCCTAAAATAATATTTTAATTGAAAGCTTTCGATTAGCCTTTGGTACTTTCATCAAACTTTTTCCGAAAATCTTCAATGTCACTGCTTTTATTGTATTATTATTGGGATGGAAAATAAATTTCAAAGCGTATAAGCTCTTATCCGATACGATATCTTTGCGTCGATGGAGAGTATAGATTTTGAAAACAAGACTTTAAGTACCAGATATCTTTCACTGATCGGAAGAATCCCCAGTTAGGTGGACCTTAGGCCGGACTTCGAGACTTTGTTTTTGTAGCACCTCTCCTTTCCCCCATAATCCAATCTAAAGTTGATTACATAAGAATTATGAAAAGTCATCCTACAGTTTTAAGGCCTGATCACAATGTACTTAGAAAAACATAACAAAACTTTGGCAAATGTGCGGTTGTTCCTATCCCCATACAACCGATCACAATGTACTTAAGCGACTTTCGTTAACTTATCAAACCTTT